>JAGFNQ010003858.1:169751-229991 GCA_024364735.1 Boesenbergia rotunda
ATATTCTTGACTGCTATCCAGTGACGTTCACCTGGATCTGACTGGTATCTGCTCGTCATGCTCAAAGCATACGAGACATCAGGACGAGTACATAGCATGGCGTACATAATAGATCCTATGGCTGAGGCATAAGGGATCTTGCTCATGCGGTCTCTCTCCTCTCTAGAAGAGGGACCTTGAGTCTTCGAAAGACTCACGCCATGTGACATTGGCAGATTTCCTTCTTGGAATTCTGCATGGCAAACCGTTGCAAAACGGTATCAATGTATGTACTCTGACTTAGGCCAAGCAATCTCTTAGATCTATCTCTATAGATCTTAATGCCTAGAATGCAGGCTGCTTCACCTAAGTCCTTCATTGCGAAACAAGTCCCCAACCAAGTCTTCACAGACTGTAGCGAAGGGATGTTGTTCCCAATGAGTAGTATGTCATCACATACAAGACTAGGAAGACTACTGTGCTCCCACTAACCATCTTGTAGACACAAGGTTCATCTTCGTTCTTGATGAAACCAAACTGTTTGATCGCATCATCGAATGAAGATTCCAGCTCCGAGAAGCTTGCTTTAGACCATAAATGGCCCTGTGCAGCTTGCATACTCTGCCAGTATGCTGTGGATCTACAAAACCCTCAGGCTGTGTCATGTACACATCCTCGAGGAGGTTTCCATTCAGAAACGCTGTCTTGACATCCATCTGCCAGATCTCATAATCGTGGTAGGCTGCAATAGCAAGCATGATCCGAATGGACTTAAACATCGCTACTGGAGAAAAGGTTTCATCATAGTCAATACCATGAATTTGCTTGAAACCTTTAGCTACCAGTCTACCCTTATAGGTATGATAAGTCCATCCATGTAGGCTTTCTCTTAAAGACCCACTTACACCCAATGGGTTTGACCCCTTCAGGTGGATCAACCAAGTCCAAACTTGGTTAGTGTACATGGAGTCCATTTCGGATCTCATGGCTTCCAGCCATGACTCAGAATCTGGGCTCATCACAGCTTCCTGATAGGTGGTAGGCTCATTCTTAATGATCATAATGTCATCATGGTCAGGCAAGAGAAATGAATATCTCTCAGGCTGACGACGTACCCTATCAGACCTGCGAAGAGGTAGGTCTACCTGAACAGGTTGTTGTTCCACAATTTCTTGTGTAACAATCTCATCCACCACTTCTTGTGGTTCCTATTCAGTATCCATTAAGGGCTCAGTGCTATGGTCGTTGTCTTGAATTTCTTCAAGATCAAACGAACTCCCACTAGTCTTTCTAGAAACAAAGTCCCTTTCTAGAAAGACCCCAGTCTTAGCAACAAACACTTTGTGCTGACTGGGAATGTAGAAGTAATATCCCTTAGTTTCCTTGGGATATCCGACGAAATAGCACTTATCAGATTTGGGTCCCAGTTTGTCTGAGACTTGACGTCTAACGTAAGCCTCACAACCCCAAACCCTCATGTAAGACATCTTGGGGCTCCTCCCAGTCCATATCATATATGGTGTCTTCATGACCGCCTTTGATGGAACACGGTTAAGTGTGAACGCTGCCGTGTCTAGAGCATATCCCCAAAAGGATATAGGAAGATCTGCGTGACTCATCATAGATCGTACCATATCTAATAAGGTACGATTTCTCCTTTCGGATACACCATTCCACTGTGGTGTTCCAGGGGGAGTGAGTTGGGATAGAATCCCACACTCAGCTAAGTAGTCACGAAACTCATGGCTCAAGTATTCTCCACCTCGATCTGATCGAAGTATTTTAATACTCTTGCCAAGTTGGTTTGTACTTCATTTCTGAATTCTTTGAACTTTTCAAAGGACTCGACTTATGTGTCATCAATACACATAACCATATCTACTGAAATCATCAGTAAATGTGATGAAGTACTTATAACCACCTCGGCAGCAACATTGAAAGGGCCACATACATCAAATGTATGAGTCCTAACAATCTGTTGCCCTCTCGCTATGTCCACTAAAGGGAGTCTTAGTCATCTTGCCTAGAAGGCATGACTCGCATGTCTCATATGATTCAAAATCAAATGATCCAGCAACCATCCTTATGGAGCTGGGACAAGCGACTCTCATTTATGTGGCCTAAGCGACAGTGCCATAGATAGGTTGGGTTCAACTCATTTGATCTCAACCTCTTGGTATTCACGTTATAGATAGGGCTCTCTAAGTCTAGAATATAGAGGCATTCATCAGATGTGCGCTACAATAGAACATATCCTTTAAATAAACAGAACAACATTTGTCCTTTATTATGAATGAAAAACCTTTGTTATCTAAACATGAAACTGAAATGATATTCTTTGTTAGTACAGGTACATAACAACAGTTATTCAATTCCAGTACAAGCCCAGAGGGTAGAGATAGAAAGTAAGTCCCTATAGCAACAGCAGCAACCCTTGCTCCATTGCCTACTCGTAGGTCCACCTCGCCCTTGGCCAATGCCCTGCTATTTCTCAGCGCCTGCACATTAGTACAAATGTGAGAAGCACATCCAGTATCTAATACCCATGATGTAGAAATAGAAAGGTTGACTTCTATAACATTTATACCTGAAGTAGAAGTCTCACTTCTCTTCTTCTTCAGATCTTCCAGGTATACCTTGCAGTTCCGCTTCCAATGCCCAGTCTTACCGCAGTGGAAGCAGGTAGCATCCTTAGCAACCCCACCTTTAGGTTTGAGTGTTGAAGAGCTGGCTTCGCCCTTGGTTTGGGTCTTACCCTTACCTTTGGACTTCCACTTGCCCTTACCCTTGCCCTTTTGTACCATTAGGACGGTACTGGACTTGGCAGTGGTGAGATTAGGCTCAGCAGTTCTCAACATGCTGAGTATCTCGGGCAGTGGTTTATCTAATTCGTTCATGTTGTAATTCATGACGAATTGACGGTAACTTTCCGGCAACGATTGCAGGATCAGATCGGTAGCCAGCTCTTGGCCCAAAGGGAACCCCAACCTCTCGAGGTTCTCGACGTACCCAATCATTTTGAGTGCGTGAGTTCCTACAGAGGTTCCCTCTTTCATCTTGCATGAAAAGAGGGCCTGAGTCACTTCAAACCTCTCATGCCTTGCCTGCCCTTGATATAATTGCTTGAGGTGACCAATCATATCGTAAGCATTCATGTTCTCGTGTTGCTTCTGAAGCTCAGAGGATATGCAGCATAGCATTAGGCACGACACGTCTAACGCATCGTCTTGATGCTTCTGATGAGCATCTCTAACGCTACGGATGGCTGAGGGTGGTGGTGCTTCAGGAACTGCTTGCTCTAGAACGTACAGCTTACGTTCCTGTGTGAGGACTATCCTCAGATTCCTGTACCAGTCCAGGAAATTAGCTCCAGTGAGCTTGTCCTTCTCAAGGACAGATCGCAGAGAGAGAGTGTTCGTGTTTGACATGGTAATCTACAACATAAAATGCAGAAAATAAATATCCACCATTGTATCATATTTTATCATTTAACTAGGCCTTTAATTAAATGATGCTCCCACTGAATTATAGGACTTTGGTAGAATCGAGTCATAGATGTGGTAAAACCACACTACTAGATCCACACCAACTAACTATAATTCGCGTAGGTCAAGATCCACATCATACTACGCCTTGAGTTAGCTTTGGCTAAATCGCCCAAGACTTAGTATGATCGGTAGGTACCAATTACCAATTACATCTCTATGCAACTCTTGTTTATAGGATCAAGAATTAACATTTATGAATAATCTTGAGTTAGCTTTGGCTAAATCGCCCAAGACTATTGATAAATGCGATCTTGTCCTACCTTTCCAACTATTGGAATATGCCTATAGTTAGGCTCGATCCAATTGAGCTAACTAGTTACTCAATCTAATTGAGCTCAATCTAACCCAAGCGTGATAGGCGGGACCAAGGTTGTCCCTCCGCATCCCACCAAGATTAAATGCATTGCTCTGCTTTGGCAGATTCAACAATTGCATATGATCATGGTAGTGATGGGTATCAAGGCTCGTTAGGCATATACGAGTTGATTTCGATTTAGATCTAATCTAATCGATGATGTGCATCGTATGTAGGCATTTATTAAATCTAATTTAACCTAAATGTGTACTAGGTGCACATCAAAATGTGGTTCCCACATTACATGTGCATCACATACACTCATGTATATTCTATTCTATACTAACATGCATCACATACATATGAGCAAAATAAAATATACAAGAAAATTAAGTGTGATTAGTCATGGCCCTACTAAGATCTTCTCAAGCCAATGAGAAGATCTTTTGGTCAACCTAGGGTCTAGGCAGCAGCTTCTCCAAGCTCCTCCTTCCAGAACCCTATGTGTTGTCGGCTTGCTTCCCATGAGTCCGTCTTCTCCAGAATTGCCTTCATCGTTAATTTTGTACATTACAAAATTTATACTCGAGTTACATTCGAGTCTTAAACTAATTTTAACAGAAATAAATAAAAAAAACCGACACGCAGGTCGCAATCACAATACAACACCCACAACACAAATAACGGCACGCAGGCCGTAATATGAATTACACACATATTTTAATCTAATTAAAATAGGGTTTTGGGAGATGATCATCACACTTCTGTACATAATTCAAAATTATGTAATTTTATAAATTTTATATAATTTTTCTACTGATTTTTTTAGAATTTTTCCGAGTCACAACTCCGCGGCGGTCCCGGTAAGCGGGTTTCAGGCGTAATCGCGAGACAAGGCCCCTTGCGGGGTTAGGGGCAGCGCCCCTACTCGTGAAATAACCTTCACGAGTGTCTTCTTGCGATTATACAATGCTTTAACCCGCTGTCCGAAAAACCATTTGGGCGAAACTTGCCGTTTCGGAGAAGTTTTTCTCGGTGGCAAAGTCTACAAGTGCTTCGCACTCGTCGCTTTGCCTCTACGAGAAAAATTACTCAAAAAATCCTAAAATTTAGAAAAATTACAGAAGCAAATATTTATCTAAATTTTGTATCTAATACAAAAAAAATAAAAACAAAACGAGCACAAGCTTCGCTCGTGGCTCTGATACCACTGTAGGGTTTTTCGGGCCACGAAAACCGCTTTTTCGCGTCGCGGAAACCCCGAAAACCCCAATAGCAAGGATCCGAGCGAAGAAATCCATTTCAAAAAAATTACGAGTGCTCGTTTACATGCTTCAAAACCCGATCTACTCCTAGATCTAAAGAGGGATAAACATTTTTACCTTTGATGCGTGCCCCGTTTAATCCCGTTCGCTCCCTTATGGATGTCGAATCTCTAGGACGTCAAGTGCCGTCCCTCTAGAAGTATCCACGCGAACAAAAGTAGATGGATGAAATCCTTTAGGTGTGCTAGCACCTTGTAGGATTCGGCCAAGAGGAGAAGAAGAAGAAGAACTCCAACAATTGGAGAGGAAGAAGAGAAGACACACTTGGAGGAAAAATGAAACAAAAACTCTTTTTGTTCTCCCATGGTGGCCGGCCACTTAATGGCCATTAATGGCCATTAAGTGGCCGGCCATAATGGCCACTAATGGCCATTAGGTGGCTTTCCTTAACCCCTTTCAATTTGAATTCAAATTCAAATGGGGGGGGAAACCAAGCCAAGTCATCACTTGGTCAAGTCAAGGTGAGGTGGCCTTTTGGTCAAGTCAAACTTACCTTTTATGGACTTTCCATATTTAGTCAAGTCAAACTTGACTCCATTTCTTCTCCCATGTCAAGTCTAACTTGAAGTGGAACCAAGTCAAGTCAAACTTGATTTGGGTTTGGGTCAAGTCAAACTTGCCTTTTATGGACTTTCCATATTTAGTCAAGTCAAACTTGACTCCATTTCTTCTCCCATGTCAAGTCTAACTTGAAGTGGAACCAAGTCAAGTCAAACTTGATTTGGATTTGGGTCAAGTCAAACTTGCCTTTTATGGACTTTCCATATTTAGCCAAGTCAAACTTGACTTCAATTTTTCTCCATCTATTTGTTCTTTGCGTGTGACCCTATAGGTTCTTGTAACGTTGGCAATGCTTCTAACCTCTTAGAAACATAAGCAATGAGCGGTATCTAGCAACACATCATTGCTACCCAAGTTACAAGAATGTTGAGATCCAACATCACCAATGTGACTAATAATTGTGACCATCACAATATGTGACAACGTCCTTCTATCCTCGATATCTAGATCGATCTTTCATGAGGCATAGACCGTGTCATCCTCCAATCAATCTAGGTGGCTTGAACTCCAAGTAGACTCACTATAATCAAATAAGCTCAATATCTCATATTGCCTTATTTGGGCATGGCCATGCACTTAGTGATCTCACTCTATCAAGACTATGATATCTCTCCCGTCATATAGGAGGGATAGATCCCATCTACATCACTCACATCCCTCCGCATAATTTGTTACATACCCAGTAATCGCCTTTATAGTCCACCCAGTTACGGGTGACGTTTGACGAAACCAAAGTACATAACTCCTTATGTAGGGAACTATGGTGACTTCAGGTCTAAAGACTAATAGTCATACTAATAGTCACATGAGAAAGTATATGACACTCATATAACGATCCATGATACTTTCTCATGGTGGGTCATTCAGTATACATTCTCCAATGCATACCCATGTGTCAACTTGATATCTCATATCCATGACTTGTGAGATCAAGTCATCGTGTTGACCTACATGCTAGTCTCTATGCATTAACATTGTCCCTGAATGTTAATACTTGACTAAGAATAATTAAGAGTAGTGTTCTCTATATCATCTCACTATCGATTCAAGTAATCGATTGATATAGATAAGAACCTTCTACTCAAGGACGTTATTATACTAAGTTATTTGGCACTGATACATATAAGTACAATAACCATAAGAAATGCCTTTATATATAAGAAATATATATACAAGAATATGATACAATGAGTCCAAAAAGTAATCATCATATGATTGGCTCTAGGGCTCTCACTAACAACTTGTTGGGATCTTGGGATGGCTAGAGAGGGGGGGTGTGAATAGTCACCCACCAAAACTCGTTTCTTCCTACAAATTGATTAGTAGCGGAAAACAAACACAACAGAAAGAAACTAGAACAGCGATTAACACAATGTTTATAAAGTTCGGGGATAACTTGCCCCTACTCCTTGGCGTGCCGGTGAGGTGGGTGATCCCTTGATCTTCGGCAGATCAGGCTCCAGAATGAATCCGGATAAAACTTCCTCCTTCTCGGTGGAGTAACCTCTCCACAGATGTCTCAGAAATATATCAAGTGAAGCACAAGAGACTAGAGAAGCTTACTCAACAGATGAGCACAACAGCTTAAGCACAAGCACAAGCAGAAAGATCAAGCACGAAGAAGAATGCAAAGAGCACCAACAACTCAACAGCAAAACCCTAATCACAATTCTCTGTTCCTTGTTGTTCTCGTTCCAGTTCTCTGCTTCGCCAACTTCTTCTTCTTAAGCTTTCTTCTGCACACATACAGGCGTCACCCACTGACCCCTTCTAAACTCTCAGCATACTGACTTCAGCTGAAGCTTCAGGTCAGCGTCACCCACTGACCCCTTCAGAGCTCTCAGCATCCTCTTAGCTGAAGCTTCAGGTCAGTTGCCGTTGAAACCTGCAAATGTGTATCAAATAAAATAGCACTATGGAAAGTCACCCTTGACCCTTCTTCTTACTCCTGCATTCGAATATCAAAGCTCTGTGTTGTCTGCACACTTACAGGTTCATTAGCGAAGCAAATCAGAAATCAGAACTACACTGACAACAATTTAAATTAAAGTTCAGAGATGTTGATCGGTCATCGTACCCTCCGGGGTATAGTTTGGTTCGAGTGTGATCACAATTGTGATAATCTCCAACGGATTCACCGTACCCTCCAGGGTATAGTTTGGTTCGGGACAGCGGCCTTCGTCCACTGGTGGTGTCCGATCAACGATTGAACGAATCGCTAACCATTGCAAGCAATTATGGGACACAGGATAAAGAGGACTGTGGGACTGAGGATTTGGCTCACTGAATTAAGATTTAAAAACATTCCTGAATTTACATATGATAATGGATCATTTATAAATATGATTAACAAATCAATAGCTTTTACGAAAAATATTAAATCTCATATCGATATCGTATCAAAAATTAGATACGATATAATACTGTATCGACATATATCAGAGTTCACAATCTTAGTTCTAGTATCAATGAATTAAGATTTATAAACATGCTCTTGCATATGATAACGAAAAACCTATAAACATGATTAATAAATTAATACCTTTTAAAAACAAATAAATATAGAAAAAAGGCAAATAAGTTAACAAAAATGTATACATGGAGAATTAACTTTTTTTGGAAGATTACTTGCTTCTGTCAACTCATCAGTCGGTTGTCGGCTGATATTAGAAACATTGTTATCTATGATTTTTTTTTTAAGAATCTCATTAATAATGAAGCAATTTATTTATCTATAGAAATAAAAAAAATCAAAAAAAAACAATCACGGTTAGATACTTGTTCATTGTTAAACAAAATATAAGAAAATACTTCAAACAACAGTCGACATGTCATATCAATTTTTTAAGAAAAATTTGAAAGAACAAAAGATGGCATACAACTTCTAGAATTAGAAAAGAGAAAATTCTCTAAAATGGTCAAAAGAGGTCACAAAAGAATATACATAAATAAAATAATATAAACACGGAACCAAATACGTAGAAAGAAAAGAAATAATTTTGAATATTTTTATCTATAACATATTAGTCGAACAAAATATACACCAAAACTATAACTAAATATAAAAAAAGTCTAACATATTGGTCGATGAGTACCGATTCAGATACAGTATAAATATGTTTCATTTCCAATACGTAGATAAAGAAATGATATCATATAAAAAATTCAATATAAAAAAAAAATAATGATACGGTATTTAAAATTTAATATACCGAAACTTTGATATTTTAAATTTTCGGTATGTTATATATTTCATACAGATTATATTAAAAATTTCAATATAATTTTGATATTGTATTGATACAATACTGTCTTTACCGAAAGAAAAAACCTCGGTACCCTTAAAATAATAATAGTCCATACCATCTCTTATAATTTTATTTATAAGAGAATTTAGTTGGTCTTTTGGTATATATCGAAAAATATTAAATTTCATATCGATATCAAAAATTTTGGTATGTATAATATCATATCCAAAATTTTGATATATCCTTAATGTCAACATCATATTAACATAACTAAACTGAATATTAGATGAGACACCAATTATGTTATGAATTTAACTATTTAATAAAGCCAAACTAATGAACCGGCCTAGTTGGTATTAACATGTTTGTAGGAAAATTTCATGGTTATAATATAAAAGTAAAACTACTACAAATATACAACAATAAATTCAAATATCAATCGCATGGAATCAACATCTCATGCATAAAATCTAAATGTTATTTTCTATATGTTATTAAGTTAATTTACACACAATATTCATATTGTTTAACTAGCAAACATAAGTGAGATGGAAGGAAAAAGAAAAAACTCTAGAATGCTTTCTTAGTTGAAAACATGCATATTTCTAGGAGGCGAGCGAATCGTCTTTTGCCATCTATAGTAGCTAGTCAATACATGCATAGTGAAGGGTGGAATAAGTGTTGTTTCCGCAGCCGCTTCTTGTGGCATCTTAGATATTTCTCCCACTTCAGCATTTCGAGCGTCGTCGATCCACTGGCGGCCAAATATATCGTGGACGACATTATCTTTAATATGGTTTTTCTAGTCACGCTCCAAAAACCCTCCTCCAATTCTAATCTATGTTTTGTAGAGCTCTCTTCAACCAGTCAGGGTGTATCTATCATGGAGAGGGTCCTTATTCACTGGCTCGCTGGTAACTCCTCGGAGCATGCCTTCCACTAACTAGTTCGTTGTTACTGTAGAGCATGTGACCGATTGAGAAAGATTGCGTCCAATGACTCCGATCAATCGATGATTAAGTCGGTCATCACATTCGTGCAGGAGTTAATCATCACGAATTGGTGGTACCTTGCGAGTAAAATGTTGACGATAGGTGATCAGCGGGGTAGTTCAGCTACATCTGATCTGATTTCAATGATGATTGAACACACAACCCCAATAGATAAATTGGGCAGCGGCTTCTACACCCCTCCGGGTTTCATTAAGGAGTTCTTCATGGATGGGAATGATAGAAATGTGAAACTGGTTTTGAAGGATTTGTTTGAGAAACTAAAGCATAGTGTCGTTAGAATTTCGACATTAGGGGATTTTCAGGAGCCGATGAGAGTGTTGTTGTGCTTACTGAAATTCCCTAGCGGTGCCACAACTTTGGTGAATCATCCATTACGGCTACCTAAGAGACTAATTTGCCTATCGGTGAAGGGAGGGCAATTATAATTGAAAGCATTTTAGGAGCATTTCATTAACAATCTAAGCTAGGAAATTTAAGAAATCATCCATTTTTTCTTTAAGCCCGTTTATATAAAACATCAAAATCACATATAGGACAATTATTGTAACAATAAATCAATGTAGTTAAAGCAAGACCAGCATTATAAATAACTATGTATTATATAAATAGCCAATAACATCCAAGCCCACACGAGGGAGAATGTATTTTATAAAATACGTTCTCTAGTATCCAATCAAACTTAGAAAACACATAATCAGAATAATGAATGTAAATAATTTTAACATAAATTACAATACTGGACATAGCCTCAAACATTTTTGCAAATAATAAAAAATATGCAAGCATGGGACTTTTATCATAAGTTGGTCCAATGTACAAGGAATCAAAACCTCTCAATTAAATATTTATTTGAACTACCTGAAAAACATATTCTTGTGCAAAGGCGGAAGTCGGTCACTGCAAATAAGAACTCACGTAAATTCAAAAGAATATATATTATGTAATATTGTCAAAAAATCGTGTTAGCATTACAACTTTAATGGATAGACAAGAAGGTTTTTAGGATCTAGTATTGTAAAGCTAAAGAATAGAGAAAAGCAAGAAATATTTTCGCAAATAAAGAAAAATTCATGTAATGGGATACCTCGACAGAAATATTTTAACAAACAAAGAAGTAAAGTATCAATATGTTACAGCCAATTTTTCATATAAAACGGTTTTCATATACAATGTATCAAAAATTTTAATATAAAAGACATAGAATAATATCATATGTAAAATTTGATATACTAAAACTTCGATATATCGAATTTTTTGATATGGTATAAATTTTAAATTGTTCATAATAAAAAATTCGGTATATTAAAATTTTGGTGTGGTATCCATAGAATACCTTCTATATCAAAATTATAAAAGAAAAAATATATTTATCCAATTGTCTACTAATTAAATAATAAATGCATTTGATGATGGATAAAGGAATAAATATAATATAATGATAAATAAAAATATGGACAGAAATTATAAAAATTATAATTATTGAATTAACAGTTTTGTATATATTTTCATATATATTGAAAAGTATTAAATCTTATATTGATATCAATATCAAAAAATTATGTAGATATAATACCGTATAGACATATATCAAAATTCACAATCTTAGTTCTACATTAAGATTCATCAACATGTAAGAACTTTCATATTAGAATGGATCAACTTACAAACATGATTAACAAATCAATACTTAAAATATTAAATCTCATATCGATATCGATATCAAAAAATTATGTACGATATTATATCGAAGATCACAATCTTAGTTCTTGTATCACTGAATTAAGATTCATAAGCATGCCCGAACTTGCATATGATAATGGATCAACTTATAAACATGATTAACAAATTAATACTTTTTAAGAAAAATATTAAATTTCATACTAATATGGATATCAAAAAATTAGATATGATACAATACCATGTCAACATATATCAAAATTCACAATTTTAGTTTTAGAATCAAATAGGATTCTGTCCTAATTTTTCTCTATTCTCGTGACTCACAATCGTCGGCAATGGCTGACGATTCTTTCGATCGTCAATCGGACACCATCAACGACATCAGATCGCCGTCCTGAATCAAACGATACCTTGGGAGAACGGTGAACCGATCGAGATTGCAACAATTGCGATCTCACCAAATTCGACAGTGAATCCGGTGAGATCGCAATTGCGGTAATCTCCAACGGATTCATCGTACCCTTCGGGGTATAGTTTTGTTCAGGACAGCAGCCTTCGGCCGCTGGTGGTATCCGATCAGCGATTGAACGAATCGCTGGCCATTGCAAGCAATTATGGAACACAGGATAGAGAGGACTGTGGGACTGAGGATTTGGCTCATTGAATTATGATTTAAAAACATTCCCAAACTTACATATGATAATCGATCATTTATAAATATGATTAACAAATCAATATCTTTTAAGAAAAATATTAAATCTCATACTGATATCGTATCAAAAAATTAGATACGATATAATACCATATAGACATATATCGGAGTTGACAATCTTAGTTCTAGTATCAATGAATTAAGATTTATAAACATGCTCTTGCATATGATAACGAAAAACCTATAAACATGATTAATAAATTAATACCTTTAAAAAAAATAAATATAGAAAAAAATGCAAATAAGTTAACAAAAATTTATACATGGAGAATTAACTTTTTATTGGAAGATTACTTGCTTCTGTCAACTCATCAGCAGGTAACTATTAGAAACATTGTTATCTATGATTTTTTTTTAAGAACCTCATTAATAATGAAGCAATTTATTTATCTATAGAAATAAAAAAAATCAACAAAAAAACAATCAAGGTTAAATACTTGATTCATTGTTAAACAAAATATAAAAAAATACTTCAAACAACCGTCGACATATCATATCAATTTTTTAAGAAAAATTTGAAAGAACAAAAGATGGAATACTACTTCTAGAATTAGAAAAGAGAAAATTCTCTAAAATGGTCAAAAGAGGTCACAAAAGAATATACATAAATAAAATAATATAAACACTGGAACCAAATACGTAGAAAGGAAAGAAATAATTTTGGACATTTTTGTCTATAACATATTGGTCGAACAAAATATATAGCAAAACTATAACTAAATATAAAAGAAGTCTAACATATTGGCCGATGAGTATACAGTATAAATATGTTTCATTTCCAATACATAGATAAAGAAATGATATCATATAAAAATTCAATATAAAAAATATATAACTTTAAATTTTCGGTATGTTATAAATTTCATACCGATTATATTAAAAATTTCAATATAATTTTATATTATTGATACAATACTGTCTTTACCGAAAGAAAAAAGTTCGGTACCCTTAAAATAATAATAGTCCATACCATCTCTTATAATTTTATTTATAAGAGAATTTAGTTGGTCTTTCAGTATATATCGAAAAAAATTAAATTTCATATCGATATCAAAAATTTTGGTATGTATAATATCATATCCAAAATTTTGATATATCCTTAATGTCAACATCATATTAACATAACTAAACTGAATATCAGATGAGACACCAATTATGTTATGAATTTAACTATTTAATAAAACCAAACTGATGAACCGGCCTAGTTGGTATTAACATGTTTGTAGGAAAATTTCATGGTTATAATATAAAAGTAAAACTAGTACAAATATATAACAATAAATTCAAATATCAATTGCATGGAATCAACATCTCATGCATAAAATCTAAATGTTATTTTCTATATGTTGTTAAGTTAATTTACACACAATATTCATATTGTTTAACTAGCAAACATATAAGTGTGAAGGAAAGAAAAAGGAAAAATCTAGAATGCTTTCTTAGTTGAAAACATGCATATTTCTAGGAGGCGATCGAATCGTCTTTTGCCATCTATAATAGCTAGTCAATACATGCATAGTGAAGGCCGATAGAAGGGTGGAATAAGTGTTGTTTCCGCAGCCGCTTCTTGTGACATCTCAGATATTTCTCCCACTTCAGCATTGCGAGCGTCGTCGATCCAATGGCGGCCAAATATATCATGGACGACATTATCTTCAGGAAGGTTTTTTTAGTCACGCTCCAAAAACCGTTCTCCAATTCTAATCTATTTTTTGTAGAGCTCACATCAACCAGTCAGGTGTATCTATCATGGAGAGGGTCCTTATTCACTAGCCCGCTGGTAACTCCACGGAGCATGCCTTCCACTAACTGGTTCGTTGTTACTGCCGAGCATGTGACCAGTTGAGAAAGATTGCGTCTAATGACTCCGATCAATCGATGATTAAGTCGGTCATCACGTTCGCGCAGGAGTTAATCATCACGAATTGTTGGTACCTTGCAAGTAAAATGTTGACGGTAGGTGATCAACGAGGTGGTTCAGCTACATCTGATCTGATTTCAATGATGATTGAACACACTACCCCAATAGATAATTTGGGCAGCGGCTTCTACACCCCTCCAAATTTCATTCAGGAGTTCCTCGTGGATGGGAATGATAGAAATGTGGAACTGGTATTGAAGGATTTATTTGAGAAACTAAAGCAGAGTGTCGTTAAAATTTCTGCATTAGGGGATTTGCAGGAGTCAATGCGAGTGTTGTTGTGCTCACTGAAATTCCCTAGCGGTGCCATAACTTTGTGAATCATCCACTATGGCTACCTAAAGAGACTAATTTGCCTATTGGTGAAGGGAGGGCAATTGTAATTGAAAGCATTTTAAGAGCCTTTCTTTAACAATCTAAGCTAGGAAATTTAAGAAATCATCCATTTTTTCTTTAAGCCGGTTTATATAAAACATCAAAATCCCATATAGGACAATTATTGTAACAATAAATCAAAGTAGTAGACTAGCATTATAAATAATTATGTATTATATAAATAGCCAATAACATCCAAGCCCACACGAGGGAGAATGTATTTTATAAAATATGTTCTGTAGTTTCCGATCAAACTTAGAAAACACATAATCAGAATAATAAATGTAAATAATTTTAATATGAATTACAATACTTGGCATAGCCTCAAACATTTTTGCAAATAATAAAAAATATGCAAGCATGGGACTTTTATCATAAGTTGGTCCAATGTACAAGGAATCAAAACCTCTCAATTAACTATTTATTTGAACTACCTGAAAAACATATTCTTGTGCAAAGGCAGAAGTCGATCACTGTAAATAAGAACTCACGTAAATTCAAAAGAATATATATTATGTAATATTGTCAAAAATCGTGTTAGCATTACAACTTTCATGGATAGACAAGAAGGTTTTTAGGATCTGGTATTGCAAAGCTAAAGAATAGAGAAAGGCAAGAAATATTTTTGCAAATAAAGAAAAATTTATGTAATGGGATACCTGGACAGAAATATTTTAACAAACAAAAAAGTAAAGTATCAATATGTTATAGCCAATTTTTCATATAAAACGGTTTTCATATACAATGTATCAAAAATTTTAATATAAAAGACATAGATCAATATCTGTAAAATTTGATATTCTAAAACTTCAATATATCGAATTTTTTGATATGGTATAAATTTTATATTGTTCATAATAAAAAATTCGGTATATTAAAAATTTGGTGTGGTATACATAGAATACCTTCTGTATCAAAATTATAAAAGAAAAAAATATATTTATCCAATTGTCTACTAATTAAATAATAAATGCATTTGATGATGGATAAAGGAATAAATATAATATAATGATAAATAGAAATAGGGACAGAAATAATAAAAATTATAATTATTCAATTATCAGTTTTGTATATATTTTCATATATATTGAAAAGTATTAAATCTTGTATTGATATCAATATCAAAAAATTATGTAGATATAATACCGGACATATATCAAAATTCACAATCTTAGTTCTACATTAAGATTCATCAGCATGTCAGAACTTGCATATTATAATGGATCAACTTACAAACATGATTAACAAATCAATACTTAAAATATTAAATCTCATATCGATATCGATATCAAAAAATTATGTACGATATTATATTGAAGTTCACAATCTTAGTTCTATTATCACTGAATTATGATTCATAAACATGACCGAACTTGCATATGATAATGGATCAACCTATAAACATGATTAACAAATTAATACTTTTTAAGAAAAATATTAAATTTCATACTAATATGGATATCAAAAAATTAGATATGATACAATACCATGTCAACGTATATCGAAATTCACAATTTTAGTTTTAAAATCAAATGGGATTCTGTCCTAATTTTTCTCTATTCCCATGACTCACAATCGTCGGCAATGACTGACGATTCATTCGATCGCCGATCGGACACCATCAACGATATCCGATCGCCGTCCTGAATCAAACGATACACTGAGAGAACGGTGAACCGATCGAGATCGCAGCAATTGCGATCTCACCAGATTCGATAATGAATCCGGTGAGATCACAATTGTGGTAATCTTCAACGGATTCACCGTACCCTCCAGGGTATAGTTTGGTTCGAGACAACGGCCTTCGGCCGCTAGTGTGTCCAATCAGTGTTCGAACGAATCGCTAGCCATTGCAAGCGATTATGAAACACAGGATAGAGAGGACTGTGGGACTGAGGATTTAGCTCACTGAATTAAGATTTAAAAACATTCCCGAACTTACATATGATAATGGAACATTTATAAATATATATGATTAACAAATCAATTTCTTTTAAGAAAAATATTAAATCTCATACCGATATCGTATCAAAAATTAGATACGATATAATACCGTATCGACATATATCGGAGTTCACAATCTTAGTTCTAGTATCAATGAATTATGATTTATAAACATGCTCTTGCATATGATAACGAAAAACCTATAAACATGATTAATAAATTAATACCATTTAAAAACAAATAAATATAGAAAAAAAAGGCAAATAAGTTAACAAAAATTTATACATGGAGAATTAACTTTTTATTAGAAGATTACTTGTTTCTGTCAACTCATCAGTCGGTTGCCGGCGGACTATTAGAAACATTGTTATATTTTTTTTTTTTTTTGAAGAATCTCAATAATAACGAAGCAATTTATTTGTCTATAGAAATAAAAAAAATTCAACAAAAAAACAGTCACGGTTAGATACTTGATTCATTGTTAAACAAAATATAAGAAAATACTTCCAACAACAGTCGACATATCATATCAATTTTTTAAGAAAAATTTGAAAGAATAAAAGATGACATACAACTTCTAGTTCTAGAATTAGAAAAGAGAAAAATCTCTGAAATGGTCAAAAGAGGTCACAAAAGAATATACATAAATAAAATAATATAAACACGTGAATCAAATAGGTAGAAAGAAAAGAAATAATTTTGGGCATTTCTGTCTATAATATATTGGCCGAACAAAATATATACCAAAATTATAATTAAATATAAAAGAAGTAGAACATATTTGCCGATGAGTACCGATTCGGATACCGTATAAATATGTTTCATTTCCAATACATAGATAAAGAAATGATATCATATAAAAAATTCAATATAAAAAAATATATAACGATATGGTACGTATTTAAAATTTAATATACCAAAACTTTGATATTTTAATTTTTCGGTATGTTATATATTTCATACCGATTATATTAAAAATTTCAATATAATTTTGATATTGTATTGATACAATACTGTCTTTACCGAAAGAAAAAAGCTCGGTACCCTTAAAATAATAATAGTCCATACCATCTCTTATAATTTTATTTATAAGAGAATTTAGTTGGTCTTTCGGTATATATCGAAAAATATTAAATTTTATATCGATATCAAAAATTTCGGTATGTATAATATCATATTCAAAATTTTGATATATCCTTAATGTCAACATCAAATTAACACAACTCAACTGAATATCAAATGAGACACCAATTATGTTATGAATTTAACTATTTAATAGAGCCAAACTGATGAACCGACCTAGTTAGTATTAACATGTTTGTAGGAAAGTTTCATGGTTATAATATAAAAGTAAAACTAATACAAATATACAAAAATAAATTAAAATATCAATTGCATGGAATCAACATCTCATGCATAAAATCTAAATGTTATTTTCTATATGTTGTTAAGTTAATTTACACACAATATTCATATTGTTTAACTAGCAAACATATAAATCTAGAATGATTTCTTAGTTGCAAACATGCATATTTCTAGGAGGGAAAAGAGAAAAATCTTCAGCAGAGATGGCAAAAGCTTCTTGGCTGCCATTGGTTGACAACGCAATGGTTTTTGTTCAAGGGAAGAGACATTAGATGGATTGGGATTTAAGATGTTAGAGCGTAAGGGGTCATAAAGAGTGATTTGTTATCTTAAATTTTAAATTCTTTGCATTTAAATAGGTAGATATAGACTTTCCCATGGTACTCTACTTAGTGCAAACCTAGGACTAAAAGTGAGTAAAATGTCAGTTAAATTGAATTAAATCAAATCAAATTCATCAATGTCTGGATTGAAATTTAGAGTTTAAAATTTGTAATTTCATAATTCGTGACTTTCCGTGAGTCTCGATTTAATAGAAATTTTAATTCATTAAATTTTCGACCAATTTAACAAATATGTTATCGGTTTAGTTTATTCTTTTTACAAAAGTTTAATCTGTTCGAATAAATAAAAAATAATAATTTATTTGATTTCGATATAAATAGTTTAATCAATTTAATTATTAATAGATTGCTCATCCTAATTTAAAAAAACATTATTCATAGATTTGATATATATATTCTTATAAATTGCTATCTAATTTAAAAAAATATTCATAGATTGATATATATATTCTATTAAATAGATTCATCCTAATTTAAAAAAATATTTTAATTAAATTATTCTTTGTAATTAAATCTTGTTAAGAGGCATGGACAATATGGTTTCAGATTCTAAAATAACAATTTGAATTAATTATGACCATATTAAACAAGTAGAAATTATATCTGAAATAATTGATTGGATTTTAATTGTGGAAATTTATTTATTTTATGATATAATTGATTGATTTGGTTAATTTTGAAATTTATTTTTTAAAAAATATTGATTATTCTGGTCGATTTGATCTCTATTTAAAAATTTTGAATTTGATTAAACCAATTCAATTGAATTCCGATACATCTAATTCGAAAAATTATGATTCAAATCTTTTAATGACGTAAATTATGATTCTCTTTTAATTTAATTTAATCATAATTTTTAATTATTTTTAGTTTTTCGACCCATTTAATTTATGGTTATTTTATCAATTTAACTTATTTAATTTTTTTAATAAAAAATTGATTTAAAATATCAATTTATTCTATTTATATATCGGTTCCATTGTTAATTGCCCACTTCATCCAACCCGCTCTCCCCACAGTCATGGCATCGCCGTTAACTCTATCTTCGTCTGCGTTCCAAATTCCAACGTCGCTTCCTCGCGCAACGTCAACGCCGACATCGCCGCCTCTCAAAGCTACAAAGAGGCACCTGATTTGCAATTTTCCACGCCCTCTCAGCTGCAGCAGCTCCACGCCCGTCTCATCAAGTCCGGCCTCCCCCTTTCTTCCTCCCTCTCCATCTCGCTCACCCGCGTCGCCGCGGTCTGCGCGCTCTCCTCCCCCTCCGACTTCTCCTACGCCCGCCGTGTCTTCCTCTTATACGGAGCCGCCCCTTCCGAGACACTCCTTTGGAACACCCACCTCAACACCCTCTCTTCCTCCTCATGCCCTGCCAAAGCCCTCGCACTCTTCTCCCGTCTCAGCTTCGCCGGCGTCCTTCCGGATTCTTTTACCTTATCCTTCGTGCTAAAAGCCTGCTCCCGCTCTCCCCTTTCGCTGCTCCTTGGCCGCGCCGTCCACTCCCTAGTCGAGAAACTAGGCTTCCGCTCCGACATTTTTCTCCTTAACACTCTCGTCACATGTACGCCTCCCTCGGTGACACGGCTTCCGCGAGACTTCTCTTCAATGTCATGCAGGCGAAGGACGTGGTCACCTGGAACATCATGATCACACATTACACGAAGACAGGCGAAATGGTGGTCGCACAACAGCTGTTCGACTCTATGCCAGAGAGGAGCGTCCGTTCATGGACGGCGATGATCGCAGGGTATGTCCAGTGGAAGAATCCTAATGAGGCTCTCCGGTTGTTCCGCGACATGGAAACCACCGGCATGCAGCCAAATGAGGTGACGGTGGTCGCCGTGCTCGCGGCCTGTGCTGACCTCGGAGAGCTCGATTTGGGGAAGCGGATCCATGCGTTCGCAGTGCAATGCTCACTCCACAAGAACAATGTGCGCGTCTGCAACACGCTGATCGACATGTACATCAAGTGCGGGTGCCTGCGGCTGGCTCGGCAAGTCTTCGATGAAATGGCTGAGCGAAGCGTGGTGTCATGGTCAGCAATGATCGGTGGGCATGCGATGCACGGGCAAGCTGAGGAAGCATTGGAGCTCTTTTCCAAGATGGAGGAAGCTAGCGTTGAGCCAAACGCAGTCACATTTGTGGGGCTGCTTCACGCCTGCAGTCATATAGGCCTGCTGCAGGAGGGAAGGCAGTTCTTCAGGAGCATGACCGAAGACTATGGCATTGTCCCTGAGATCGAACATTATGGCTGCATGGTTGACCTCCTCAGTCGCGCAGGGCTCCTCGAGGAAGCCAGGGAGTTCATAACCAAGATGCCAATCAAGCCCAACAGTGTTGTCTGGGGAGCACTACTGGGAGGAGCCAAAGTTCACAAGAATATCAAAATGGGAGAAGAGGCAATTCACAATTTGATGGAACTGGACCCTCGTAACGATGGCTATTATGTCGTTCTATCGAACATCTATGCCGACGCAGAGCGATGGGAGGATGTGGCTAAGATTCGACGGATGATGAAGGATCGAGGATTGAAGAAGACTCCAGGATGGAGCACAATTTCCTTGGATGGAGTTGTGCATTCTTTCGTCGCCGGTGAGAGTGATCATCCGCAAATTGAGGAGATCCACAGGAGTTTAGACGAACTGTTGGTGAAGTTGAGGCATTCGGGTTATGTTCCTGATACATCAGCAGTATTGCTTGACATGGATGAGAAGAACAAGGAACGTGTGCTCTATCGCCATAGCGAGAAGTTAGCAGTTGTGTTTGGGCTAATGAACACTACCGACGGCACACCCATTAGGATTATGAAGAATCTCAGAGTTTGCAGTGACTGCCATGCTGCTTTGAAATTGATATCTGAGCTTACTAACCGCGAAATTGTAGTCCGAGACCGAAACAGGTTTCACTCGTTCAAACTCGGGTCCTGTTCTTGTAAAGATTATTGGTAGCAGGGTATGAGATGGGTGATTGAAGACCAAATCTGCATATGAATATCTTAGTTTAAAATTTTATTTTTTGCTAAAAAATAAATAATAAACAGTGATATTAACTATTTTACATGACCATTCACTGTCACAATTTTGGAAAGTAAAAATCTTGATCAAAATTGTTCAACTATGTCTAGGAATATCCTGAAACCCATAAAACTAAACCAAAAATGGAATTATTATTATTATTATTATTATTAACAATCTACCTAGCATATCTGAAGAATAAAATATATAAATTGAGAAGGGAGATGACATTTCAAAATCTTTCTTTGGGCATATGAAATCAATACATTGCAGAATCCAACTGCCTGCTCTCAAATAGAACTCCATTGCAAAAACATGATAACAAGATGTGGAAAAGTGAATGCAGAAACGTGGAGATCTCTCTCAAATTTACACGAGATTAACTATTTCATCGTACTTTGCTATACGACAATTACAAAAGCTAGCTTATGGATCATCATTAGTTTGGGTTTAGCTCTTCGCATGATGACTAGGAAGAATAAGATCCACGGTCAACGACTAGGCAAGGCCGCCTCCTGGCCCTCGAAAGAAGACTTAACCGTAGTGGCAACTGGGTCTTTCTTCCGGAACACTAACTTTCGTTGAGGAAGCTGACCATTGGAGAAATTAGTGACTTCGGTGTCCACCAATATATTATCCTCGTCCTTAAAGTCTCCCATCAGAATACCCTTTGCCAGTTCATTCTCCACGTTCTGTTGAATGACGCGCTTCACTGGCCGAGCGCCATAGTTGGGATCGTACCCAAGGTTTCTGAGAAACTCCACGGCTGCTTCAGTCACCTGAATTCTGATCTTCTGATCTGCAACTCGCTTTTGCACTCTTTCCAACTGCTCACGCAATTTAATTATAGTGAGTAGCAGAAGCATGAAATGATAAAGTTGGTTTATACTGACGATACAAAATATATTAAATGGTTCTTTTTTTTCAAGCTCCATAAAAGATGTGATATCAGATATATCGACAGCTATAATGGTCAAGTACCTGAACTAGTTTTTTTTTTAAAATATGTTTTGATAATCGGAATCCATACCTGTAACTTCACAATGCTGCTTATTCGTTCACGGTCTAGGGGCTGGAAAACAATATACTCGGCAACACGATTCATGAATTCAGGACGAAAGATGGACCTAGCAGCATCCATCACTCTCTGCTTGATAGCCTCATACGTGGAATCCCTCGATTCTGAGTCATCGTTCATATTTAAGATGTACTGGGAACCAACATTGGATGTCATAATTATAACTGTGTTTGTGAAACTCACTGTCCGGCCCTGTGAATCAGTCACCCTACCATCATCCAGAATCTGAAGGAAAACATTGAACACATCAGAATGAGCCTTCTCAATCTCATCAAACAATATAACTGCATAAGGCCTCCGGCGAACAGTCTCAGTCAACTGTCCCCCCTCTTCATATCCAACGTAGCCTGGTGGTGCTCCAATCAATCTTGAAACTGTGTGCTTCTCCATGTACTCACTCATGTCTATTCTCACTAAAGCTTCTTCTGTGTTAAACATATAAGAAGCAAGTGCTTTTGCCAATTCTGTCTTACCAACTCCAGTGGGTCCCATGAACATGAAACTAGCAATTGGCCGGTTGGGATCTGAGAGACCGGCTCTGGACCGTTGGATAGCCTCAGAGACAGCTTTCACGGCTGGGTCTTGACCAACAACTCGCTTGTGGAGTTCTTCTTCCAGATACAGAAGTTTTTCTCTCTCAGATTGTTGCAGCTTAGATACAGGAATACCTGTCCATTTGCTGACTATTTCTGCAATGTCATTTCCAGTTACCTCTTCTCTAAGCATTGATTTGCCTGAACTTTGATACTCAATTAGGTCCTTTTCGGCAGCTTGAAGTTGATGCTGTAGGGAATTAAGGCTTCCATATTTTAATTCAGCTGCTCGGTTAAGATCATATTCACGCTCTGCCTGCTGGATTTCTACATTCACCCTATCAATCTGTGATGAAACCTTAGTCAGAAAAGATCACATTAATGATTGTAATCCAAAGTAATAACTAACTCATTGGTTGAGTTCTGAAGATAGTAATTTGCATCTGGAAAATATAAAAGCTGTGAAGAGAAACCAAACAATGTTAATATTACTCAGATAACAGGACAGTCAGGACTTATTATCCTGGAAAAGGAAGCTGTTTTTATAATAGTTTAAGTGAACTATTAATAGCAGATCAGTGTTCCAAGTTCTAAGCAGTGGAAACTAGAAAACGTCATAAATGATCAAAGCAGGACATCTAGAGGTCATTTTTAACCATTCAGGAACCAGTAGTCAGAGATTTCGGTTCTAATAATTTAACCCCTTTATCTAATAGCTTTCCAGAAGAACTACAACCTGCAGGCTACAAACAATATCTCATAAAAGCTTAATGCATCCCTAAATGCAGGTGGAACAATGCTTACTTGGGCCCTCAAGGCCCTGCAATGAATGTGCTTTATCAACTAGGGAGAGTAGCAAAAGCTATGTCATACAAACCTCCTCTTTTATTGATTGAATTCTTGTCATCACTGCTTTCTCATGCTCCCACTGCTCATTAAGTTCAGCCTGCTTCCCCTTCAACATTAAAAGCTCTGTTTCAAGGCGGTTCAATCTATCTTTTGAAGCTTTATCAGTATCATTAGTTAAAGAGAGCCGTTCCATTTCTAACTTCAACACAGACCGATTAATTTCATCAAGAGCAGTTGGATTAGATGTGATTTCCATCTTTAGCTTGGCAGCTGCCTCATCAACCAAGTCAATTGCTGTAGTAAAGAGTAATTTGAAAATCCATAAATGTAGCACAGATAAGAATGTGATTTTGGTTAAGAATTGTACAAGAACATATGAAGGATTCATTTACCTTTGTCTGGCAAAAAGCGGCCACTTATATAACGATCAGAAAGAATAGCAGCCTCCACAAGAGCACTATCAGATATGCAAACACCATGATGAAGCTCGTATCTCTCACGCAATCCACGTAATATTGATATTGTATCTTCTACTGTAGGCTGATCAACATAAACTTGCTGAAAACGACGCTCCAAAGCTGGATCTTTCTCAATATACTTGCGATGTTCATCAAGTGTTGTGGCACCAATGCAGCGCAATTCTCCACGTCCAAGCATTGGTTTCAAAAGGTTACCAGCATCCATGGCGCCATCTGTGGCACCTGAAGAAGAAAAGACAATATTAATCTCTTGGAATTAGACATCCAACATATAAGTTGCTCGAGTATCTGCTTGAAATGCAATAGAAGATTGTATTATAAAAAGAAATGGAGGAAAAACCTCAAATGAGATGCTGGATCATCTGAAACCAACTACAAGTGTCATAATGAAGGTTCAACGTGAAAGAGATTGGAAAGGAGTTCATTGGAATCTCATATGTAACCTATTCATTTTTCATAAGGAACAAACACTATTATAAAGCAAACATGAAACAAATTGACAAGAACCCAGAGCTGATATTAACCACGTTTAATTGTACTCCAACCAACTAACAAAATATTGTTAGCATTTTTATTATTCATATACAAAAAAAATCACCCTGTTTATCTTCCCATAATAGATGAAATTAGAAAGTTCCACCATGAAAATTTTTAAAAGAAATATGCCACCAATTAACAGACACAATATGATTATAATTAAACATTCTACGCACCTGCCCCCACGACAGTGTGGATCTCGTCAATGAAAAGGATTATCTGACCATCAGATTCTGTCACTTCTCTTAGTACAGCTTTTAGTCTATCTTCAAATTCTCCCCTATACTTTGCCCCAGCAATGAGTGCACCCATGTCAAGGGAAATCAACTGCATGCAAGGCAAAGTCTTAGTTTGTTAAGCTTGATCTGGCTTGTTGAAAGAAGAAAAATGAGCTGGGTTTCAAAGTGACAGACAGATAACGTAGCTAACTTTCTCAAACAAATCTGTCTTTGAAGTTTATGGTCCATATCAAGTCAGCAACGAAATTAGTAAACTTGGTCATGTAAGAGATAACAAAGACAGAATAAGCCAAGAAATAAATAAGATTAGAAATCCTTCTAGTCATGGCAAATAAAATAACAATTTTTTTTTTGCATCAGATGCATCTTCAAGCAACCTATATCTGTATCCACAAGAAGCCAACAAAAAATTACTAGGATGAAGCAATTCCTTGTATCAGAATCACCATTTATATCAATGTGAAAAAATGGTAATTAAGAAAGTGAACAATCCAACAGATTTCGAATCAGGAAGGTTTTACTAATCAACTCAGCAACATCATATAATGCAGTTTTTATTATTTGCAATTCTGCAGTGATCTACTTGAGTAAAGAAAGAACAAGGGAGATCTAGTCATCCAGTGTATCATTCATGAAATTGACAAACTGCATATTTCACTACCTTCCATCTAATAAAACTTTGCATAACTAGGTTCTTATTTCTTTTACTAGAGAAGAGAAATTGAGCTACACTAACCCTGCGGTTCATCAGAGCCTGTGGAACATCTCCTTGTACGATCCTTTGTGCAAGCCTGATTAATCAAAGAGTAGCATTAGTCCTTTGTTCTAGTCATTCAACAGGAAAAAGTTGGATATTATACTGTCAAATTGAGTTAAACCCATTCTGCATGAATTTTCAAATATTATGGAAAAGAAAAAACCAATCCTACCCTTCTGATATAGCAGTTTTTCCTACACCAGGTTCACCTATCAATACAGGATTGTTCTTCATTCTCCTTGACAAGATCTGTATGCACCTACGGATTTCATCATCCCTTCCAATGACTGGATCAAGTTTCCCTTCACGTGCCATAGCAGTCAAATCTTTTCCATATTTCTCTAATGCTTCATATTTCCCCTCAGGATCTATTATAAGGTGTTGTTTTCCAACATTAGCCTCAATATCTCCAATGGAAGTAGATTAAAATATAATCTTCACACTAGACAGTACTGAATGCAGTTTCAGAAGGTATTAAGTCTTGAACCAAGATTCCTAATATTTAACAATCACAAAAGACAGCTTTGATTCATTTAATAACATCATGATTCCAACTGTTATGATTTTAGTTGATATATTTTTTTTCTTTATCAAAAGACATTCACATTAAGATGTGTATCTGCTTGCCAAAATAAGCATCATTCATCCAGCATGTAACATGTTGAAGACAATAGAAAAATAAAACCTGGAAGGAGGCTTATCCAGATTTTTGGAATTTAGGAAGACATTCTCAAAAATGGCGCTCATGACAAAATTGGCATTAGCTTCTAGACTTGAACAACCTATCAAAATATACAATTCCAAGCTAATTATAGAAAATTACATAGATTGAGAACACACTTGATGGCAATGTACACTCTCACTATTATCCCACAAAAACCAGAAATGGACTAAATTTGGTATCTGAATATTTCCAATCACCATTTCACTCTGGTTTCTGGCAGAATCCCCCTGCATAAGGATAAGCATCCTTGTACTGAGATAAATAGTTCCAACCAGAAAACTATCCCACAAATGTGATAGGTCTACAATCTATACAGCCAGCCCAGTATCAGTCCATAGTGATAATAAAGCCTTGTTTAGGCTTTATTCTCAATCAGTGCGCAATTTCTAATAAGTAATAACAGAATTAATTTACGGTTGCACACACTGAAAGTTAGATAAGGTTTAGAACATTAGATATTGAGGAAACTCCATATCGTTTAAAAAAATGGTAAGAGAAAACCAGCAAATGCAGAAACGAAGTATAACTTACCATATGCTATTTTACATACAAAATATATAAAGGTCAAGTGCAAAGGAAAACGATGCCACCTTGCTACAAGAAAAATATATATATAAAAAAAAAATAATAATAATAAAAGAGGAATCTAGAAATGCATGACAGGAACAGCAACAAATAACTCATCTACTAGTCTATAACAGGATTAGGGAAGTTTATGGATCATAAAAACAGGACAACCAAGATAACAATTGAAATATATTACGTTGATAATCATAACAAAGAAGCTAAGAAAATCTACTTTGGTCAATAACATTTTGCTGTCCCCTTATAGCCAGAAGAGCAGATTTCAAAGCATTCAATGAAATTTGAAAATCCTTAAGTAGTTGTTTTCCAAATCGTGGATCTTCTGTAAAACCAAGTACAAGATGTTCTACAGATACAAAAGAGTCACTAAATTGCTTCTTGTATTCTCGGGCTCGCTGAATTAAAGCTTCAAGATCTCGACCTAACATACTGCCAGCAGATTCATCCAGGACCTGACAGAACCAATATGACGGCAGACAATAAAGAAAAAATATTAGGAAAAAAGAAAGAAACACAATATTCATCAATTGATAGAAATTCATTCAGCCATAACAGTGAAACTTGATGAAAACATGCATCAGAAAAAAACCCATAAAAATACAAGTCTGGCTAAAAAAACAAGATCCTAATTGAAATAAATTAAGGGAGAGATCCAATATAGATAATTGACTAGTAAAAATATTACTAAATGTGTGTAGAAGATTAATATAATAACAGAGACTAAAATAAAAAAGGGGGGGGGGGGGATTATAAACACTACCTTAGGCTGCCTCTGGATGAATCTATCAGTAGCTTCTAACAGCTTAGTATTATCAACTCCTGACTTAGAAAAGATATGACGTGCAAGCCCATTTTTTTGCTCCAACAATGATTTCATTAAATGTTCTGTCTCCACTATCTGATTTTTGCTTCCTTTTGCAACTCCTGGTGATGAAACAATAGCTTGCCAAGCCATCTCAGTGAATTCTTGTTGAGTGATCTATCAAGAAAGAAAAATGAGATGAGTCTTTTGTCTCAACTTGAAAACATATACTTATATAAGTCAGTATCAGTTGTAGCTTCATTGAGAAGAAACTAAATGACGCAGATGTTCAACAGAAAACAAAAGTAGCAAGGATAAAACCAATTAAGCCAGTAAATCAGAGATTGATAAGAAATGTTTGAAAGAGGTTATTTATTAACATTTAACATATAATAAATTGAAAGATAAATCTGGGCAATGCAGTATGCCCCCGTGTTTGATTTTCCTAGACTGAGAAGTGAGAACTAGAAAACATTGTGAAAGTGAAATATGCTAAATATATAGTCCTTAATGATGAGATTTGCCAACAATAAGACATTATAAATGAAACATACAAAATTCTAAAGTTTAATGCTCAAATGGTGCATAGATAGTAAAGTTTAACGATCAAATTTACCCTCGTCTAATACATCACATGCAAGACAGAATGATTCATTACTATGTTTGATTATTTTCCCAAACCTTAATGTTAATCCCTCCCGGGGGCGCTCGGAATAATCACAAAGGTGTCGATTCTCCAATAAAAAATAATAACGCGATTGAAACCATAAAGGATTGCGTGAAACTACGAGTTGGTAAAATAATGCGGCTACACTTATCAAAATCTGCTTTGATAAATAGATCTAAAAACCAGTATAATCATGTAAACAAACAACAGTAACCGGAAACTCGAAGTACCCTTCCATCCTTGCGAGCTTCACATCTGACGACGACAGACCTGAACACGCTTCCCGAGCGCCCGACCCTCTTCGACAGGAAGAGATCTCTCTTTTCCCCAAGGGTTTCCGGCAATCTCAAGGGTCTGATTGTCTTGCCGGAGGACCGGCTCCCGGAGGAGATAGATAAGGCAAGTAAGCTGCAGGATGGGCTCCGGCAGGCATTCGATGGCGGAGGAAGGAAGCGGAGACTAGCATTCGTCGTGCATAACACAGACGTCATCGATGGGATCCGGCGTTAATTTCGTCTCCGGCTGACGATTTCAACTGGCGGAGCCCGGTGGTAGTGGTGGGACTTTTACTCGGAAGAATTCGAGAAGGTACGAGGATAAAGCGTTGTCGCGCCTTGAAGCAAAAGATCTAAACCGTACGATCTCTTTCGTTTTTTAATAGAGCATTCAATTCTTGCGGCTGTCTAAACCGTACGATCTTGATCGAACGGATAATTGCTCTCATTTAAAACCTTTACCTGAAATCAAAATGAACGTAATCTCGAAGAGACTGCACGAGGAAACGATCAAAATCACTAGGACGTATCGATAATTCGGAGACAATTGCTCTGAGAGTTGACTCGAGCTCCAGCTGAATAAATAAAATAAAAATATTTTATTTTAAACATATATTATAAACAATACAAAAATATTTTTTAAGATATACGTCCTATTTTATAGGACAGAAATTAAATAGACCTAATCGTTAATAAAATCAACGGATGCACATCCCATTTTCGATTAAAATTAAACAGGCATTCTTTTCTAATTAAAGTCAAATTAAAATTTCATTTAACAAGAACCATCCAAATTATCCTTACATTATCCAATCACTCGATAAAGTAACAATTACATGCTAACTTCTATAACGTGTTACATTGTCCATCATAATTAAATAATATTCATTTAAAAATAATAAATATGAATCCTCATAGATTATTTTATTCATAAAAATATTATTTTAATCTAATTATCATTCATAAAAACAAAATTAAAATAATATAAAATCAACAATTCAAATCTGTGAGCCCTTCACACTCATTGTAGCTAGGCTAACTGAACTAAACCTACTCAACCAACCAAAATACCAATATGTTATAACTTACCATAACAAATATAAATAAAATACACAACCTTTCGCACACTTGTGCACAACTTAAAGCTATTACTTAAACTTCCAACTTTAGGACAAAAAACAGTCGCTCGACGCAATACCCCCAGTGTCACTGCAACTCGCTAGTAAATAGATTTGTTTGAAAGAACACAGCAATCATTAAAATTTAACGTCATCTGACATCAATAATGAAACTGGATGTAAAAAACAATCACTTGATAAACAAAGTTCTGAAAAGAAAGTTCGACTATAAAAACAATCACTTGATCACCAAAGTTCTGAAAAGAAAGTTCGACTATCTTCCGACTAAGCCTCAGATAGACAAGCCCGACGAGCCAACGATGCTGATACTAACATCCTTCTGTCAAACAAAGGTTTAATTGATCAGACAGGTGGCCCTGCCGTGAACCAGCCACAGATCACAGATACATTAATAGACTTAGGCATAGTTGAGACGGAATATGTCGTTGAGCACATAAAAGCTCCCCTGAGGTGTTGGAATCAGATGGAACATCTACAAAGCACCATTGATTAACAAGTCATTGATTAATTAGATAATGGAACATACAAATAGAGATTAATTTTTAAAAAAGCAAAGGATCTAACAATTACCATTATAATCGACTAAAAAAAACAATCAAGAGCTAGGTTTGATGTTTTAAAAGATTCTTCGATGTATAATCGATCAGAATCTAAGCAACTAGAAGTGTTTAACATCTCAGGAATTGAAAATAATGCAAATGCAAACAAAAATGGAACAGTTGTTCAACAAATTTCTATAATCAAGTGATACAAACAAATTGCAGAATTTCATGCATGGGTAAATCTCGAGTCAAACGCAAATTGAAAGGTCAATGAACAACATGGCATTGACAGAAAGGAACATAGGAACACAGAGACGTAGGTAAAAACATGTCTATTGAACTGAAGAAAAGCATCATATCACGTATGATAGCAATCACCAAATTGGTTACTAATCATATAATTACCTGATGCTCTGTACATTTATATTAGTCAAAAGCATTCGTGTCAAACTGCAATAACAGTAACTCTGTAATTAAGCAATTTGCTGAAACTAAGTCAAAATAAATTCAGATAAATCATTATAATAATAAAAAAAAAAGAATATATGATCATCCCAATCATGTGGGCTAGTCATTCACGAATTGTTTCATTTAGTAATTTGAATCATAACTAACTTTGATGCCTATAACTATTGTTCACGTGGACCCATGGTTTAAAATCTAGAGTCGTGCCAAGGTTTCAATTCCAGACTGAACGATACAATTTCGGTACCATATCGTGACATTATAGTTTTAGTATTTTTTAAATATAAAATATATTAACGAAAAATAAAATTTAAACATAAATATTTACAAATAAAAAATAAAAAATATATTAAAATAATGAAATAATTTTATTAGGCCTTGATTAAGCATATTTAAATTATCTCAATCGTAACTAGAAATTGATTAAAATTATTAACAAATTATTTAATTAAACGTTAAAAATTTTACCCCAATTCCACGCCACCATGACCGTGGGCACGTGTGGCCAGCGTAACATGTCCGGACTCGTTGCCGAGCCCACATGATGTGTCTGGACACATCACAACACACCGGCACCAAAGGCGTGCTTGTGCCAGTCCATGGGCAGAACGAGATGTTTCGCCTGTATTAGGCGAAACGGCTCTAGATTTTAATCCATGTGTGCACCTTCTGATAATTTATTCATAACATGCAAGCCATCTCTTATTAGCATTTTGTAATTAGCACATTGCTCACAAAGTAGTAGAAGGTTAGGTAGAAAATTTTAAATAACGAAAGTATCCTAAAATGGAAGATAGTTATTGCAGAGGTGAAGTAGATCTTGACAATCACATTATGCAAATTGGAAAATCTATGGAGACAAAAAGGGGAAAATGCACTAATGTAGATGGAATGCTCATAACTTCGTGTCTAACTCCATGGTTCTGAAAGTCCCTGTTTTGGACAACATGCAATAAAAGGTTGTATGATAATGTTACAACTAGAGTCAAAGTCATTAGGAATGTAAAAAATGATTTTCATAACTACAACTTTAAATCATTATCTTTAACAATAATACTAGATAAGCTAACAAACCATATGCAAGAAAATTTCAGAAAGTGTATGCAAATGGTATATAGTCAACCCAAAACATAACTCATGTGTTATGTGGAGGCATATGTAGTCAATATTACATACTAAAAAACATTTTTATTGATATCTAAAGTATTTATCACTTGTAAAACAAGTGTTTAATTTAATAATTAAGCATTGCAAGCTGCTAAATAAGGCAGCTGAAGGTTCTAAGTGAATTTGGTTTAACTTAAATTAATTTAAGGAAGCAATATGCATATGTAAACTCTATTTGTCAAATAAGGTCGCTTTGTAGCCCCCTTGAAAATTATTTTAGGTGGTCACTTATGCATAATTAGATTAAATTTGAAGCTTGAATTATAGGCAAAAGCTTTAGAAAGAAAAAGGTTAAAGTTTAACAAGAAAAAAATATGGAAAAATTAAGGTGGATGGACATGAATATTGTAATAGTTTAGGTATCCCAAAATCTCTAGTTAACAAAGGGATACTCATAAAGATATAATGTAATAGTATAAAGAATAGATCCTTGAAATGAAGACAAACCTCGGGATTCCTGTGTGAATGTCAAATGCCCCTTAAGTAAAAGGAAATTTTATAAGACAATTGATTTGATCCCCAATATTTTGGTGAATCAAAGTTTCAGGATGTTAGGGAACTTGTACAAAAAAAGTAATCTAATAGAGATAAAAATGCTAAGATAGATATAGAGTTACTATAAAGGATAAAATATGAAATTGTAGTATTTGGAAGAAATTAGGTGCAGCTAGATTAGGTGATAAAATAAGAAAAAATAAATTAAGTTGGAATGAATTTATTCAAAACGAGTAATGGAGACAGAAAACCATTGGTCGATATAAAAATGATTTTATTGATTTAAATATAACTTGTGATATTACCTTGAATGAAGATCAAATGGGGGATTAAATTCATCTAGCATCCTAAATAGTTGGAGGATATAATTCATCTAGGCATCCTAAATAGTTGAGACAAACACAGCTTGTCAAGAATGATGATTATCTAAATCGGCCATAAAACTGGAATATGATCATGTAAAGATACAAGTAATCTAACATCTAAATCATGAACTCCAAAGCTTTCAAATCCAACTAGATTCATCTGATCTCCACACATCTAAACCCTTTTCGATGAGATTTAAATCTTATAAGGAATTCAAGAAGATGTACTAGCATATTAAACAATAACAAATGACAAGAGAGTTTTCACAAAACAATGATCGGTAGCATATGTCAATATTTGTGAAATTGATGTACGACAAAGGACTCAATTTGAGCCATCAGTAGAACGAAATCTAAAAAAGTGAAATTTCAAAAGCATAAAAAATTGGGTTTGAAAGTAGACTGAATTACCACATGTAGCTGTGATCATAAGAACGCCTACAAATAAGCCATCCAAAAAAGCAATCGTTTATCTATGACATGTTTGACTATATTTCCTTAATCAAAAATAGGTAGTGATGGAACCATTGAAATAGAAACAAACCCTAGAATGTACAAACGGGTAAAAAAAAAAGAAGAGATACCTGGCTAAACTTGAGGGAATGTTGCTCGCCGCCGAGCTGGAGGGATCCGCTAACAAAGACAAGAACACCACCAGGAGGCCCTGAGGGTTGGCAATCGACGGTGGAGATGGCATGGGCGCACTGCTGGAAGGGGAGAGAAGTGAGCTTCGCGAAAATGGCAGCCGCACCCTGGATCTTGTCGCCCTCAAAGGTGAGCATGGAGCCGTCCTGGTAGAGCCCTCCGAGCGCCTGCCGGTTGCTGTCGAACGTCCGGTAGTAGTGCTCGACGAACGCCTTGGCGACAGCGTCAGGATCCATCGCTTCCGACGCCGTCAGAGGGGAAACAAGTGCCGTTCCCTCTTCCTCGTCTGTTAAATAGGCGAGCGAGAGGGCAAGGGAATGCGTAAAAATCACGCACCGGCCCATTTATAATTTGGGCTGCCATATGAATAAATTAAAATATAAAAATGATTTTATATTGTATATCCTGTTTAGTTTCAATTTAATAAAACTGATAAAATTAAATTAAAAGATGACAACTCTATGCACAATTAACTCGTATTAATTTTAATATTTATTATGTATTTAATTATAGCATCTATTCATTTTATTATTTATTAGTTAGGATGATTAATAAATATTATAATGATTAATTACTATTAATTAAATAATATATTATTTAGTTTATTAATATTCAGAATGTATTAATTTCTATTTTTTTAAAATTAAAAATTTTCATTTCCTGCCAACTTAGCTAAATAACATTTCTCATGTAAATAACATTTCCTGCCAACTTAGCTAAATTTACTGTCATGCTCTTTTCAGGGTGAAGTAATCTTTAACGGTCCTCTAGAATTGTTACATGCTATCTAAAGAGGGATAAATCGGTGGAGCGATAGATTGTGACGGGGAAGCAAGGGCAGTGGGGTCCACTCCTTAACGCATGGAGACTAGAAGTCAAAGACAACGAAGACAAAGCGGGACCCGACACCAGAGAGATCGTAGCGGAGATAACACTTGGGCTGCGTTTGGTACGAGGTAATGTAATCAAGTCTGTAATATAATCAAGGTTGTAATATAATATAATCAAGATTACATTACTATGTTTGGTAACGAGTTATATGTAATCTTTGATAACCAGGTGGCGGGCGGCGGCGGGCGGCAGGCAAAGGGCGGCGGGCGGTAGGTAGAGGCCGGCGGGTGGCGCCCGGCGGCGGGTGGCGGGTGACGGCTGGCGGCGCCGGCGGGCCGACCGTCGACCGACGCTGTCCGGCCGACAACTTTACAAGCTGTAATGTAATCGGATTATCGATTTTATTTTATAATCTAGATTATAAATTATCAACCTCTTTTGCAGGATAGATTATACCCCACCAAACACAGCCTTGGTGTAAAGGTAAGGGAAGAAGACAAAGAAACAAGGATAAAATTGGATTTTTTATTTTTTAGTTCTCCTTACCCTTTCTTATACCCAGATCGGGTATAAGAAATGTTTTCATTTTATGGATAAGAAAGGCTAAAGTTTACCTTCCTTACCTTTCCTTTCCTTAGCTCATTTTCTCCCAAACAGAGTTTCAAGTCCCCTTTCCTTTATTTACCCATTCCTCTCCTTTCCTCACCTCCTCCCAAATAGTACGTCAATGTGTGAGTGCTATCATACCTTATCCCAGCCTAGATCACAGGTGGCTCGCCCGCCCAGCCTGGCACCACGTCCGGGCAGGAAAGAGATAAGGGTCCCCGAGGGCCCAGTGAACCATAGGGCTCAAGTAAGCGATCAAGCCGATAGAATCTGGCCCGGCCCAACCTACTCAAAGACATCGAGGAGCTGACCCTGACTCGAGCGTCCTCTAACTCGGTCACTCAACCGTGTGACTTGGGAGCAGGCGGATCAATTACATCTCCACCCCCTAACTCAGGGCGTACCCTGCGTCACTCGGGAATATTATTTGTGGAGCCCGATATCACTCGGGCCATTTGGTCGGAGACATACCTCAGGATTCGTTCTTTCATAAGCCACACTCACTCTCTGACATCACACTAGCAGAAAGTGGTATGAAGTCGGCACGGAACTGACACATTTCAGGCCCAAATCGTGGGTATCTCGCTGACACCGTGATCCCCCTGTCATCCTGTACCACGACCACTTACGCTCGCATCAGGCCGAGCGGAGCCTGGCGACGCACGTCGGCGAGCCAGCGTGACCCTTGCCTTATTCGGGCATGCAACACCTCACCTTGCCAATACTGGTCACGCCCTGCCCTGCTCTCGCCTACGACAGGGAGTGGCAGGCCGGGCAGAAGCTGCCGGCTCCCTCGGCTATATAAGCCCCTCCGATCCCCGTCATACAAGTACGCGCAATATTATTTGTTCACTATTTCATTGCTTTTTTGCTCTTCCACCACCGGGGACTGACGTGACCGTCAGAGTGCCTTGCCGGAGACTTTTCCCGGCGGGTTCGCTGAAGGTCCTTCTCTCGTAGATCAAAGCCAGCATCGACAGCTCGTAGCGCTCGGAGGGCCACTTCACTCTTGGGAGTCTGCCTCACTTTGCGACAGGATCAAATTTGGTGCTAGGAGGGACAATTCAACATGATCGGAGGTGCACGATGGAAGATCTCAATCGAGTCATGATGACCGTCACGCCCGTGGAGTACGAGTTTTTGATGGCCGCTTGGGCTCAGAGAACCCCTCAGAGGTTGTCACAGGGCGGTAGCCCGGCAGATCGATTGTTGGGGCAATCGACCCAAGTATGATTGAGTAGATCATGAGTTTTGATGTGTGTGTCAACACGATTAAGTTAGGATGTCATGTTGATTTGATATATGTGTTTGAGTTATGCAGGACTTGGTGAATCACACATGAAGTAATGAAGTGCGTATCTGAGGGATGAGAGCCGAAGGAAGAGGACTTCAATGGCAAGCCGGGAAAGTGGACTGCAAGGGCATACGCGAAGGATGACATGGAGGCAAGCTGTGGGCTTATGTGTGCATCTAAGGGATGAAAGCCGAAGGAAAAGGACTTCAAGGGGCAAGACGAGGGAGTGGACTTCGAGGCATACGCGAAGTATGGACTTCAGAGTGAGTTTGAGTGAAAACGTAATTAAGCTGGGCAGTCAACTGCAAGGAGAGTCAGTTGATTGCTAGCGCAGAACTAAAACTCACAGAAAGATCAGTTGACTGGTCCAGACACCAGTCGACTGGTCTGTTCGAAAATATAGTCGTTGGCTAGCCACTGGCTGGGCATCAGTCGACTGCCCCTTGGGGTAGTCGACTGGCGTCGAGGACTGGGTTGTTTAAGGAATAGCTCTCTCCTCTATTTAAGGAGAGACTTTGGAGCAGAATGGGGTTGCGGTTCTTAAGTGTAAGATCATATTCTAAGTGCTCAAAGTCTCCATTGCTCACTCTCTTCCTCATACTCTAACTTTTATCTTGTAAGAGAGGAAGAGAACATCTTGTGAACTTTCAAGGAGAAGACCATAGTGAAGCTTGTTTGCATGGTGTGGATCCTTGGATTAATCACCTCTCGGAGGTGGATACCAAGTAAATCAGGGAGTTAGCATTGTTTCTTTTATTTTTGGTTTTGTTCTTGTGCTTTAGCTAACATTCTTGTAGACAAAATCGAAAAGTAGTTATTCACCCCCTCCCCCTCTAGCTAAACGCCAAGGTCCCAACATCGATTTCCTGAGCCATAGGCACCCGACCCCTCAAGAGGTCGGGGAAAGGCTGCCCGACCAGAAGGTGGCTCGGCCCCCTTTCCCGCAGCTTTCTACCGAGGTCGGGACGACGAGGCTAATCCCATGCCAATCGAGGCGTCCGCATCCAGTCAGACGCATAGGCCACGTCTCGAAAAGGGAAAGGCCCCAGCCGACGTGTCACCAACCACCCCGATACGTAGCCCCTTCTCCTCCTGGATCCTGGAGGATCCGGTTCCTAAGCATCTCAGGTTCTTCACCATACCCGAGTACGCTGGAGCCACCAACCACGAGGAGCATCTGATGAAGTTCGAAAGTGCAGCCCTGCTGCACCAGTCTCCTGAAGGCGTGAAATGCAGGGCATTCTTAGGGTCTACATCAAGAGATTTAATAGAGTGACACTGGACGTGGCACTGGACGTCCACAAGATAAGTATCAACCCGTTCGCCCTAAAGCAGGGTCCGAAGGAATCGCTTAGGGCCTACATCAAGAGATTTAATAGAGTGGCACTGGACGTGCTGACTGCCACACCCGAGGTGCTGATCAGCGCCTTCTCCCAAGGACTGCAGGAGGGAGATTTCTTCCGCTCGCTTATCAGGAAGCCGCCAAAAGACTTTGACAGCCTACTAGGAAAGACTGTCAAATATATCAATGTGGAGGAAGCGCAGGCCGCTCAAAAAAAAGGAGTCAGTCAGCGCGCCACCCCCGAATCCCGCACAGACCAGCCGATTGTCGGGCGGGCCCATCCGCAGCTTGCGGGGACCCACCGACCGAGCGAGGCTGGAACGTCGACAGGTGCAACAAGTAGCTCAGGGGTGTCTGTCGACCCGTTGGAGACCCTACTGCACGTTTCACCATAGCCACACCCACGACACAGAAGAATGCCGGCAGACCGGCAGAAGTCAGGCTCCTGCCACGCCCGCACGAGGACGGCAAGTCTCGCCTAGGCGTGGCTCAGGTCAGGGAAATCTGACCGTCGCCCCCGCCGCCGGAGAACCCAAGCAGGACCCCCCAACCGCTCGATCCCGCAAGGGGAGCAAGTCGAGTCGGACGAAATGGACGAGCAACAGGCCAATCGACAGAATGTTGTCCGAGGGGGAGTACATGTGATCTCGGGCGGGCCAACTAGGGCAGACTCCCAACAAGCACGGAAGGCGCAGGTACGCCAACTAGAGATTCATCATGTCGGCACGAGCACCACCTAAGCGCAAGGACCCCCGGTTAGCTTCGGCCCACGGGACCTACAAGGACTGGAGGTCCCACACAATGATGCTCTGGTCATCACTTCGGTCCAGACGATGTTACGTGGATGATATTCGAACCGAGAACCAGAAGGCTCAGCGCACATCCCCTAGATGCAATATGGTAGAATCACCCACTGGGGTGGAGCGGCACGAAGACCAAGAGAAAGTTCGACTGCCGCCTGGCCAAGAAGAAGCTCGAGTCAAGATAGTCGCGGATGGCCGAGCAGGCCATTAAAATAATTGTACTCTGTAACCCTGCAAGGATAGTGAAAGACCCCTATTCTTGGATAATTGGCGAGCACTCCAGACTCTCGCCCCGTGCGAGTTATAAGTGTTGGTGCAGGTAGCACCTAAGTCGAACCTGGATTTTGATAATGGCAAAGGGTTCAAAAGTTAAGATGTTATGTTGATCTATCATGTTCACTAAGTGTACAGGAAAAGAAGCCCTAGGTACACTAGGCACGAAGTCCTGGTCGAGGACTGAGCACGAAGCCCTGGCAAGGAGCTGGACACCGAAGACCTGCTCGGAAGGTGGGCACGATGTCCTGGTCGAGGACTAGGCACGAAGCCCTGGCAAGGAGCTAGGCACCGAAGACCTGCTTGGAAGGTGGGCTCGAAGACCTGGTCAGGTGCATCGGGCAAAAGTCCAACTGGAGGAGCCGGTTGGCAAAAGGTAAACTCTCCTGAGAGGAGTAGGTGAGGACGCGTTCCCCGTCGAGGGAACAGTAGGCGTCGGCTCGACCTAGGGCTCCATTTTGGAGACCCAAAGTCAGAACTAAGACAGCTACGGCTGTAAAATGCACTAACATGCTTGCTTTGTTTTGTTTGGTACTAACCCTGGATGCAGGACCGAAGGAACGAGTCTCTACAACTCAGAACGCTCCAAAGGAGAGGAGCAGCAGCTGGGTTGGGCGCCCGGGAGGTCCCGGGCACCCTAAGTCAAAGTCAAACAAAGAGTTAGCAAGAAAACGCTTCGGAAGCCTATGCTCCTGGGCGCCCCCTTGCTCCCGGGCACCCCCGTGCTCCCGGGCACCCCGGATGCCTCGGGCACCCCGGGCTCAAGCCAACAAAGCGGATAGAGTCAAGCCAGAGAGAAGCCAGCGGACTGAGTCAACCCAGGCGCCCCCTGCGTCCCGGGCGCCCACAGTCAACTCTCAGCCCTATTCAAGTGGGATAAGGGTTGACCGAGACTTGTCCGGATCGACTGACACGTGGGGGGGGGGGGGCGCCCCCAACGTTCAGGGCGCCCTAGGAGGCTATAAATAGCCTCTCGACCCCAAGGCTTCATACAACACATCTTTCCAACGCTATTACGCTCTTCGACTCAAGCGCTCTGCTCCAGAAGCCTTCCATCTCGAAATTGAAGCGCCGACGACGACCTTACGCACCGAAGTACGATCCATACCAGGCGTCGATCACGAAGAGTAACTCTGTTTTCATTTACTGTAAAATTTCTGTATCATTCTCTATAAAACACTTTGCGCATTATAGAATTGCCCGCAGTAAACGGTCAAGGACCGTGGGCCTTGGAGTAGGAGCCGACCGCGACTCCGAACCAAGTAAATCCTTGTGTTCGTGTCTTTCTTTGTGTTTTTAATTTCCGCTGCTTATTCTCTTAAGGTTTAATCCGAAACATTTTACGATATTCACCCCCCCTCTATCGTTATTCTCGATCCAACAAGTGGTATCAGAGCGGGGAAGTTCAAATCTGGTGCAACCACTAATTTGAGAATTTTTTTTCGGATTTCTTTTTAAATTATTTTCAAATTTTCATCGTTAATCGAGGTTGGTGCAACACCCCTCGATAAATATTTTTTTCTTCCCGCACTACTAATCCAAGACCAAGTCTTGGGATATTTCTTTCTTTTTACTCTTATTTTCAGATAAATTCTTAAATGGCCATGCAAGAAGGCTTCAGTACCGCAAGACCGCCGCTCTTCAGTGGCGAGGACTTCTCCTACTGGAAGAGCAGAATGGAGGTCCACCTAAAAACTCAGGTGGACATGTGGATAATAATCCAGTTCGGACTGGAAATACCAAGGAATGCTGACGGAGTACAACAATGTTACACTGAATGGGACGTTGCACTCAAAAAGAAAATTGAAGTCGATGCCAAAGCGACCCAAACACTCCAATACGGCCTAACCAAAGAGGAGCTGAACCGGGTGGGTCCATTCAACAGCGCCAAAGAACTCTGGGGTAAGCTGATCGAACTACACGAAGGAACCTCCGACACCCGAATCAGCAAAAGGGACCTTCTGCTGAACAAGCTGTATACCATCAAGATGAACGACGGCGAATCAGCTGCTCAGCTCCACGCCAGAATTCAGGAGTTGATGGACGGTCTACACACCATCGGTCACAAGGTAGAAAATCGTGACCTAATAAGGTACGCCCTTAACGCTTTCCTAAGAAACACCTTGTGGGCATCTATGGTAGATGCGTACAAAGTTTCAAGGGATCTTTCAAAAATTAAGTTAGATGAACTATTTTCTGAATTAGAATTGCATGAGCAGACTAACTGCAATCTGGCCTAGAAAGGCATTGCCTTTGTTGCAGGTAAAGCTGGAAAGACAATCAAGAAGAAACTTCAACCTGCACCCGAGTCTGATTCAGACTCAGACTCAGAAGACAATGAAGGAGATCGACCCAAGCTGGTCCGGCTTGCTCGGAACTACTACAAGGAATTGAAGAATCAATCCAACAGAAGAAAAGTCAGCCGAAAGAACGACGATCCAGCTGAACCAACGAAGAACAAATCAAGTGTGACTTGTTTCGAATGCAACAAAAAGGGTCATTTCAAATCGGAATGCCCTAACCTAAAGGAAACCAAGAAAGCAAGAAGAAAGAAGGCTCTTCAAGCAAAGTGAGACGAGTCTTCCTCCGAAGAAGAAGAAGAGACCCCACAGTCGAACCTGCTTGCACTAACCGCTGTTGGTGCAATCTGGTTTAGGTCAGGGTTGACCTAGTTTGACTAAGCTCGGGTGAGCTTAGATCTGGTAAGCTTGGAAAGCTTATGTTTGGATGTTTGGATGTTTGATAATTATGTTTGAATGTCGTATGATGTCGAGTGAGTCAAGGTTGACTGGAGACTTAACTAGGTGAAGTCCAGGTGGATCAGGGAGATCGCACGCTGGCATGGGAAAAGACCTAGTGGGACTAGGTGAAGTCCAGGTGGATCGGGGAGATCGCACGCTGGCAATGGGAAAAGACCTAGTGGGACTAGGTGAAGTCTAGGTGAATCGGGTAGATTGCACGCTGGCAAGGTGGAAGTCTACTGAGAGACTAGACCTAACTCGAGGGTTAGACAAACCTGGTTGGAAATCAGGTTAAGTCCTAGTTGAGAGCTAGGACCGTGAAATTGAGGTTGGTCAAAGGGGTTGACCGTGAAATTGAGGTTGGTCAAAGGGGTTGACCGTGAACACAAGTTAGGTTGGTCTCAATCGATTGGGTGATCGATTGGGTTGTTGTCTCGTGAGAACAAGAAGGATCTTAATCAATTGGGTAATTGATTAAGAAGGATGGTAATCAATTAGGTAATTGATTAAGGAGGATCTTAATCAATTAGGTAATTGATTAAGGAGAAAGTGAATCGATTGGGTAATCGATTAAGAGACTTTGTTGCGAGAACAGAAGGTGGCTGAATCGATTGGGTAATCGATTCAGCCTTCCCTTAATCGATTGGTCAATCGATTAAGAGCAGTCTTAATCGATTGGCTAATCGATTCAGGTTCAAAAACTAGCCGTTGAACGGCTAGTATGACGTGGTAATCGATTAGGGAACCCTAGGCGTCGGGTATAAGGGTTTTCACGCAGGTTTTGAGCCACATCTCTTCTCCCCTTCTTCTCCTTCATTTGGTGCCATCTCAAGGGAAGTCTTGGAGGACTTTGCTGCTGCATTTCCAAGATTCTAGAGGCAACCACAAGCTTAAAGATAGCAAGGAAAGCAAAGAGAGTTTATTCATTGTAAATCTTGTAAGATTTCATTTTGTGTTTGCTTTGATTCTTGTTGTATCTTTGTGAAAGCTTGTAAGAGGTTTCTCCACCACAAGAAGGAGATCTTTCATAGTGCATGAGAGAGTGAGGAGAGTGGATCCTTGGATTAGTCACCCGACCGGGGTGGATACCAAGTAAATCCTTGTGTTAGCATTGCTTGAAGTCTTCCGCCGCGACAAATCATCTACAAGCAAATCGGAGCTAATCACCCCCCCTCTAGCTCGTCTACCGGTCCCAACAACCGCCTCAGAAGAAGTCGAGACCGAGTCAGAATCGGAGCCGGACGACGGCAAACTCACGTTTTCAGAGGATGGCGGAATCACTGTAAGTGGTTTTTCTAGAAGTCAATTAAACGAATTAATTACATATCTTTCTCGAGACTTGGCAAAAGCTAAACTCCTAGTCGAATCTCTCCGACAGGAAGTAAAACTCCTGAAAGAGGGAGCTGACTCTGGATCCTTAACTGAGAAGGTTCAAGAAGGAACCTCTACTCAAGTTGAAAAACTTGAGAAAGAGAACTCCTCCTTGAAAACTCAAGTCAAGGACCTCAGAACAGCATTAGAACGGTTCACTTCTGGTTCCAAGGGTCTAGACATGATTCTTGGAAAACATGTCGGTTCTAAATCGATCCGGATTAGGCTATAGAATCAAATCTAAACAAAGATCCTACTATGCTGTACTGAACCAGTCTAGACCTAAAATTCAGGCATGGGTACCCAAACTATGCCTGAACAAACAAACTGGATCAAATCAGTATTGGATCCCCAAGGACAAGATTCACATCTTGCCGAACCATTATCGTGACTTTAGTCCAGGCGGAGCCAAATTAAAAACAATATTTATAGTTAGATAAATTTTAATTCTTGTTTTCAAATTGCATGATTGCTTGTTTATTTAATTACTGCAATCTATCATGTTTAGACTTAGGAATGGTTAGTTTAAGGACTGAACCAACTTAACTGAAATTTGAACAACATAGTATTGGGTGGCGGTGAGATGATAGTACGTTAGAGAAGCCAATTCTAATAAGGTCAAGTATACTCTACTTGGTCTCTTTAGATTGGTGAAACTAGCCGAAGCTACCGATCCAAGACTCGAGCTAGTTAGACCAGAATTTTTCAAAAAATAATTTTGAAAATGAAATTTCATTAAAAGGCTTTGTCAAGGAAAGAGTTGATGATCCAATAATGCTACGGCCAAAAAAAGGCCTAGTGCCTCGCCAAGACCTGGAAGCCAATTTTTGAAATTCAAATTCAAATTATTCTTTGTAAAATTCGAATCTAACACAAATTTTCAGTTAATTGTAGATTCAAATATTTTTTTTAAATAAACTCAAAATCAACTGTTTTCAAAATTAATTTAATTTTTTTAAATAAATCATAATTTTTTAAACTAATTCTATCTACCAAAACCTGTCTCACAAAAAACCCATAAGGCAAACGTGATTGATAACCCTAGATTGGGTGAGACGGTAAAATTTAACTTAATCAAAATTTATTTAATATCTGCATTGTTGTTTAAATACAAACATTAAATCCTATAGTTTATAACGGCATTGACCTAATACTAGTCAAACCATGGTCAAAGTAGTCAAACCATAGTCAAAATAGTCAAACCATAGTCAAAGCAGTCAAACCATAGTCAAAGCAGTCAAATCATAGTCAAAGTAGTCATACCATAGTTAAAATAATTAAGTCATGGTCAAATGGTCAAGAAGACAACAAAGTTGTCAATTCACACCTAACCCGGGCGCCCGTGACTCCTCGGGCGCCTCGCACAACACTTTCACTTCTCTCAAGGCAAAAAACCTGCCATTATCACTTAACCAGGGCACCCCGGCCCTTGTGGGCGCCCCCAGTACCGGTCAAAGGCAGCAATGCTGCCATCCAAGTCTGACCGGGGTGCCCGGGCCATCGCGGGCGCCCCCGACCAGCATTAGGACACTGCCAAAGGCAGAAGCCCCTGTCCCGGGCGCCCGGGAGCTCCCGGGCGCCCTAGCCAAAATGCCTATATAAGGCACCCGAATCTCCTTAACTTGATTAACCCTAGCGAAAACTACTGTTTATAACAGTTAGTAAGTAGCTAATTGGGTTAGACAGGACCCTAAAGAGATAATTGAAATTGGTTTGGTTTAGTTTATCTTGCATTGGTTCAGTACAGCACATTATTCTTTTGTTATATTCTTATGCAATTTATTTATCTTTTTTGCTATATTGCCTTGTTTTTGATATATGACAAAGGGGGAGAATAGAAAAGGAGAGAAGCTTTTTTAAATTTTTTCAAAATTCTAAATTTTCAAAAACTTTATCCTTTCTTCAAAAAGTACTTAAGCTAAGTTTTTTTTTCAAAACAGCTTTCTTCAAAATACTTAAGCTAAGTTTTTCAAAACTGCTTTCAAAGTACTTAAGCTAAGTTTTTCAAAACTGTTTTCAAAATACTTAATCTATTTTTTTTTCAAAACGGTTTCAAAAGTACTTGATCTAAAGTGTTTTCAAAATTGATTCTAAGTACTTGACCCAAGCAGTTTTTAAAAGTATTTTCTAAGTACTTAAACTTAAGCTATGTTCAAAATATCTCTAAGTACTTATTTCTAAACCTCTCTAATATAAAAGTTTCTAAGTTTCTAAAAAGTACTAAAGAGATTGAATGTAAAATACGGCGATTCGAAAATCCGGATCAAAAAAAATTTTTGGGATTTTTTCGGATTGAGTCTAGGGTTTTCGGCCCTATGGGAGGAGCCTAAGGGGCTTTATTGTAAAAATTTAAAACTTATCAAGGGTTTACAGGTAAACTCTTAAATTATGGAAGGATAAATAATTTAACCCTAAAGATTTTTGAGATGGATTATATTAAATGGGAGGGTTAAATGGTTAAATCCTTTGCCCTAAGGGTAGAAGGTTAATTTGAGAAAAGTCAGGGACTTTTCTGCAAAAAGTTCCCTCCCCTTTTAATATAACTTTTCATTCCGAGCCCTAACTCGCAGCCGCCGACACCTCTCTTCTCCACCCTCTCGCGTGCCCTAGACGCCGACGCGCCGACTCCTTCCCTTCCTCTCCCCTTCGCGTGACCTAGCCGCCACAGCCAGGAGGCGACTTCTCCTTCTTCCATTCGTTCGCGTGCCCTAGCTCACAGGCGACCTCTTCTTCTTCTTCTGTTTGTTTGCAAGCCCTAATCGCAGGCGAGCCCTTCCTCTGAGCCACTCGACGCCGGGGACAGCTAGGGCTAGCGAACTAGGTATGGATTCATTTCAACCACAATCGGGTAAGGACTTGATCTTCTCTAGCAATATCTTGATAATCTGATGGTTGCAGCCGATTGTGGGAAATTCCATTGATTGGGTTGGCCGGGCATCGGTTTGGGTTGCTACTGGAGAAGAGGAAAACGAGTTGTGGACACCGCAAGGGCTACAGCGCGGTAGCTATCCAATCTCGGCGGATCTGCCATTGGGAAATAGAAGGTGAGTTTGAATTCTTCAAGTTCTTGGTGATGGTTGACCTTGGATTTCTATGGGGGTTACTTCTTGTTATCTGCGGTATGTTTTAATCTTAGGGAATGGTCTGATTTAGAATCTTGATGGGTTGCTTTCAGATTGCTACCGTGAGCTTCTTAAGGTGAGCTCTCTGTTCAGATTTGCTTCCTTTATTCTGGTGTAGAAAGTTTCCATTGAATGGGTAGGTTGAGCGAATGAAATTGTTTTGTGAATGGTAGCTTTAATTTGGGAATTGGAAATCTGTGGTTAGATTAATTCTTGAAACGTGATATTCTTTGAGTTGAAATGTTTTTAGAATTTATTGTGGACCTTTTAAGAATCTTAGCTATTTCTATTCATGCCGATTTATGGATTTGTAGAATCTAACCGTGATGTCTTTGGGAACTGATTCAGTTGTCTCTTCTCTGCTTGGAGGATGTGCTGTTTTGGAATCCACTTGTTGTGAGTAGGATTTGGACTATTATTTAGTATTGGATCTTGGAATAAAATTGTGTAGAGTTAATGTCTGGGAAGCAATTCTATTCTGGAATTTGTTCTTTGATCAGTGGAGTTTTGGTATTCAACGGTTTAGATTAATAATTGTTGATATCAGATTTGGTGTAGAGGAATGATGGAATTTCTTGACATCTGCCGTAAGCAGGTGCTTTGGGGTATGACCTATCTTGGAGTGTAGAAGTTTGATCTAGCTATTGGATTGGGTTTGTGTGTGTGATCTCCTCTGCCGTGAGCTTCATTAGGAGTTGAAGCAAACTGTGTTGTTTGATTGTAGTTGGAGATTTCCAAATTTGGTCGTGGGCTTTTGGACCCTTTTTGTTTCAAGGTATTGACAGTGACAAAGGGATTAGTGAATTTGTGTCAAAGGATACTTTGCTTTATTGGTTTAGGTTGAGGATTGGGCTAATTGATGGTAGCGTGACACTTGGGTAAATGGATGTTCTGTGATAGGTTCCAAGAATTGGTCATGGTGCGGTTAGGTTTGGGTTTAGCTTTGTGGAATTAAACCTAATTGAGATGGTTAGGTTAATCCTAATATGACTTAGGGATTTATTAGCTAGTTACCGTTTCTGTGTGATAGCTAATTAAATATTTCCTATGATACAGGACATTGATTTGGACTTTCGGTTGCGGACCATCGGAGAGGAGGTTCTCTTTGCGTACGAGCGTCTATTTGGAGGCGGGTACCCTTTGACTTATCTTTTCTGATACTGTCATATTGTTATGCATACACTGTTATAGATAGCAGTAAGATTATACGCTATCCCTGTTGATTATGCTGTTCTGGATACTTGTTAGTTATCCCTGAGTTATTATGCCTGTTCTGGATACTTGTTAGTTATCCCTGAGTTATTATGCCTATTCTGGATACTTGTTAGTTATCCCTGAGTTATTATGCCTGTCCTGGATACTTGTTAGTTATCCCTGAGTTATTATGCCTGTTCTGGATACTTGTTAGTTATCCCTGAGTTATTATGTCTGTCCTGGATACTTACTAGTTATCCCTGAGTTATTATGCCTGTCCTGAATACATGTTAGTTATCCCTGAGTTATTATGCCTGTCCTGATACTTGTTAGTTATCCCTGAGTTATTATGCCTGTTCTGGATACTTGTTAGTTATCCCTGAGTTATTATGCCTGTTCTGGATACTTACTAGTTATCCCTGAGTTATTATGCCTGTCCTGGATACATGTTAGTTATCCCTGAGTTATTATGTCTGTCCTGGATACATGTTAGTTATCCCTGAGTTATTATGTCTGTCCTGGATACTTGTTAGTTATCCCTGAGTTATTATGTCTGTTCTGGATACTTGCTAGTTATCCCTGAGTTATTATGTCTGTCCTGGATACATGTTAGTTATCCCTGAGCTATTATGCCTGTTCTGGATACTTGTTAGTTATCCCTGAGTTATTATGCCTGTTCTGGATACTTGTTAGTTATCCCTGAGTTATTATGCCTGTCCTGGATACTTGTTAGTTATCCCTAGGTTATTATGCTGTTAGTTCCATACAGTCTCAGGTATTGTCATATCTATATGTATGCCTAGGGATCGTGATGTATCTCTTGCACTTGACATTGAGGGATCAGTAGTTTCTGGCCAGTATACCTTGTAGGTTACCTGTATTTCCTGTTATAGGATTTCAGACTGAGACTTAGTATACTGAGGACTGGGTGAGGGGTTGCATGTGTTAGTCATGCACCATACCTGCACTGTTGCATGCCGGCGATCAGCGACTCCCTTGTGGTTGAGCCTAATCGTCTTCCGGCACATGATATGCACACACGGCCACTCATGGGTTAGTGGATACCGCTGGGTGTGTGCATTTGCTCTGTACTGCTCCGCTCGTCCGCTCATGGGTAGTGGTTTCGGAGTGTGGTAGCAGGCAGAGATCCCTTCTCTACCCATAGACCAGAGAAGATGAGAGAGAGATCTCCCCCATATATACATGGGGCGGAGCGATAGCTCCACCAGCATCCTGTTAGTGATATGAGAGAAGTGTCCTAAGGCAATCGCCTTATGATTGTAAACATTTATTTCAATAAATGAAAATTCACTATTTGAGTATACATGTTTGTGTATTTGATTGGGATCTTAAACTCATCTACTAAATATCCGCAATACAATTCACAGCATAAGAGAATTTGTGATGAGATCACAACTAGTGATTATCTCTAAATGTGCAATTGTGAAGTATTGAAAATATCCCTAGTCGATGAATTGATAAAAACGGACATTATCAATTCTGTTGAGACTAGCATGGGTTATTCTCTAATCAGCTGATTCTCACTGGCTGGTGACATTGGGATGTCTGGAGATAAACATGGATGCTAGTTAAGGGAACTAGTTCATTGGAGTGACTAGCTGTAAAACTTCATATGGTAATCTATATAGATATGTCAATGAAGTTCTTACTGCAGCTTAAGTGCGATGTTCCTTTGACTTGCGGTGTTCAAGTCATCTTGGTCATGGAGACTTATACTTTAACATCTTAAGCAAGCATCTCCAAGGAGGTGTGGACCCAGGATGATTGGGTATAAGCCGAAGTGCCCGAAGATGTTTGAGCAGCCTACAAAGGATTCACCACTCCTTGCGAGGAGATGTATACCCAGGCCTATCGTCGGATTGTTACTCAAAGCCTCGGGCCAGAGCATATCATGTTTAGAGAATGAGTCTCTCAAATACATGAGAGTAATTAGAAATCCAAAGGACGAGAAAGACACTACTTGGGCTAGATGTGACGTAGTCAGCCTAGTGGGGACTGACACAAACAGACCATGTCCTGAACCAAGTGGGTATAAGATGGTGAAGGGAATGGGGCATGATTCATTAGAGCTGCTGAAGGGTTTCAGAATTACTTCTGAGGTCAACCGTTGATCTTTCGATTAATTGGGGGTCATGATGTACTACTAGGTGCCACTCATGATCGTTCTATAATTAGTTGATTATAGACGGCCAACATAAATCGAAAGCCTATTTAGTCACACGCACTACGAGTAATCCGAGGGATTTAAAACGAGTTAAAAATTAGATTTTCCGATCAAGAGAAATAAGTCGAATCTGAGTTAATCAGAGGCGCAACGGAAACTTAAAATGGATAAGTCTTTTGAAGGCTTATCGGGCGAATTAAATGAGTTTAATTCGCGATCGGTTCGATTTGGTTTGGCCGGCCAAAGAGGGTGCTAAATCCCTTTGGTTTGGCCGGCCACAACAAGGGGAAGAAACCAATTTATTTGGTTTAATTAATAAAATAAATCTAGCGCGATTTGTTTTATAAATTATGGATAAATAAATTTGTGTAGAGAAATTTATATAAATAAATTTATAGAAATTTATTATTTTATGAAAATTAAAATGATCCATGGAATGGTTTATTTTAATTTTATAAAATCAATTATGAATTGATTTTTTCATAAAAAGAAAGTTTATAAATTTCTTGTAAAATTTATTCCATAATTAAAGGAGAGATGAATTTGTTTTATTATAAAGTTAGTTATAATAAAACTTGGTTTAAACGGAATAATTCATAAAAGAATTTATAAGATAAATTTCTTATGAAAACTAATTCCGTTAATTCCGTTAAAGAGGAGACTTAGCAAGGGAGAGACTACTATATAAAGGAACCAAAGGCAAGCCTTGAATTCCAATCAAAAGAGTAATCAAGAGATTAATTCTCTCCCTCTCTCTCTCTTATTCTCTTCTCCTTCTCCTTCCCTCCTAGGATCGGCGCCCCTTGCCACTCTTAGGGCCGGCGCCCCTTGTCCAACCTAGGGCCGGCGCAACCTCACCATTCCAAGGGTTGGCGTGAGCAAGGATCACCAAGAAGGAGCCAAACAAGAAGAAGAAGAAGCGGATCACAACTCCTCTCTTCCCGGAATTTAGATTCCGTTTCTTGTTGGTTAGTTTCCATCTTTCTCTCTTGGTATTCTAGTTGTGCCTTTGGAGAATCTAGTAGTTCTTGTCGGCACAAAACTCGTGGCTTTGCGAAGTCATCCCGAAGAGAACTCGGCGTGGACGCGAATAGAGGCGGAGCTTCCAAGGGACGCTACGGTTGGATCTCGTCCCTTACTTCGAGTTACGCGAGGTATTGAGTAAATTAGTTTACTTTCTGCAAAATTTTAATTTATGATCATGTCCACACATCATAAGGTCACATGCTAGATACGTGGTTAAAAATAATTTGAGAAATTATTTAATGGTAATTCTTCCGCTGCACGTAAATATTTTAAAATTTACGAACCCGTATCCTTGTCAACATGCACCCGGTCCCAACACATCCTGTCCACTCGGTCACTCAAGAGCAGTGATGGCAGAGTGCGGACAGTGTCATCGCTCTACCCACTCGGCCGACACAGTATCGCCTGTCTCGGTGGCTTGACTGGAGTTAGGGGTGACCATGACATTGCATCATGTGCATATGATGCATTTATGCATTGACTGTGTTTGCTGCATTTACTTGCTGCACTTGTTTGACATGCATATACTGGAGACTTGTTATCTGAGATTATATGTCTATTGGTGCTCCATAGGTATTGATTACCCTCTTTTCAGGTTAGATGGATTCTGGTATGTATCTTGATTCAGTATCTTCAGTATACCCTTTCATATTGTTCATATGAGACTGTATCAGCGTAGACTCCTATTGTTAATATAACTTTCTACGCATATCTGTTGGGTATCCGCTGAGTTATGGACTCACCCCGTTGCCATCTATGTTTTTATTTCAGGTTGAGAGACTTAGAGTCGCCAAAAGAGCCCAGCAGCCAGTCCCTACCCATCGCGACGACATGGTTTCATTTTGTACTTTGTAGTGTATTGTTTTATATTTCTTTTAGCGATATGTATATGTCATATGTGTCGTGAGCCCTAAGGGGTTGTTGTATTTGTTGTTTCGTCATAAGTCGGACCGGTCCGCAGTCAGGTATGATTTACGTAGTTGTCTAGTGCTTTTATATTGTGTCTATCTATCTTTTGAGGCCTGAGGCCAATTAAACTGCGTGGTCGTGTTCTGTGTATGTGTAAATTGTCCGCCGGACAGAGGAGGTGCTGTCCGATTTTATATTGGATCAGCGGCTCCTGGGTCTCGGGGCGTGACATTGAAAACTTTTAAAAGTGCTTCTAAGAACTTAAAAGATGATTTAGAAAATTTCCTATTAAGTTATTTTTCTAAATTTCTAAGTATAAAAATTTTTCAAAAGTGCCCAATCAAAATGTATTTTTGGAAAATATTTTCTAAATCTTCGTTTTAAAAATCTTCTAAGTGTTGAAAAATTAATTCCATTATTTTGACTTAGAAATTTTCAAACCCCCACGAACCTTTGAAAAACCTAGGGGGAGATTCCTTCCAGGGGGAGGAAACTAAACTGTTATATCAATTGTTTCGATTAACTTAACTTTTTGAATCGGGTTGCCATAAATCAAAAAGGGGGAGATTGTTGGTGCAGGTAGCACCTAAGTCGAACCCGTATTTTGATAATGGCAAAGGGTTCAAAAGTTAAGATGTTATGTTGATCTAACATGTTCACTATGTGTACAGGAAAAGAAGCCCTAGGTACACTAGGCACAAAGTCCTGGTCGAGGACTGGGCACGAAGCCCTGGCAAGGAGCTGGGCACCGAAGACTTGCTCGGAAGGTGGGTACGATGTCCTGGTCGAGGACTAGGCACGAAGCCCTGGCAAGGAGCTGGGCACCGAACACCTGCTCGGAATGTGGGCACGAAGACCTGGTTAGGTGCATCGGGCAAAAGTTCAACCGGAGGAGCCGGTTGGCAAAAGGTAAACTCTCCTGAGAGGAGTAGGTGAGGACGCGTTCCCCGTCGAGGGAACAGTAGGCGTCGGCTCGACCTAGGGCTCCATTTTGGAGACCCAAAGTCAGAACCAAGACAGCTACGACTGTAAAATGCACTAACATGCTTGCTTTGTTTTGTTTGGTACTAACCCTGGATGCAGGACCAAAGGAACGAGTCTCTGTAGCTCAGAACGCTCCAAAGGAGAGGAGCAACAGCTGGGTTGGGCGCCCGGGAGGTCCCGGGCTCCCTAAGTCAAAGCCAAACAAAGAGTTAGCAAGAAAACGGAAGCAAATATCTGCGTTAGTATCAATTGAAATTAGGTTTGATTTGATATCAAATTTGTTCTCCAAATTCAGCTAAGTTGCATTGGTTGATTTAAGTTCCCAATTGTTTGAGTTCATTAGTTGAAATTACTTAGTTTAAGTTCCATAGTTAAGTTTCCTTTCTTTTCATTGCGTTTTCATTTCCAATTGAAATCAAACCCAATTCTTACTTGAAACCCAAAAACATTTGACGACACATAAACTCAAGCTCGAATCAAACAACCTTAACTAGCCCTAGGAAAAATGCGACCTGTGGCCCCTTTACTACATTTTCATCTTTGCTAGCAAAAAGGGTTTCCAGCTTTACAAATATCTAAATTTGAGACCCACATTTGTGACACCTATCGTTTGGGACCATCAAATTTTTGCCGCCGTTGCCGGGGACACTACTAGTTGAGTTTGTTTGATTTTTGCTTGTGAGCTTATTTCATATTTCTCTTGATCTATTTGTGTGCTTACTGCCATATCTTTTGATCTATTTTATCTGCATTATTTTTCCATACACATTTGCTACAATTTGTTTATTTTATGACCAGGTCTGCAGGAGGTGATCTCGAAGAATTTGATCCTGAAATTGAGAGAACTTTTAGAGCAAGGAGGAACCAAGGCGTAATTTCAGAGGCTATTGATATTCCTCCTCTTCAGTTTATTCCCACTCATTCAGGCATTATCATGGCAGACCACCAGAAGACCATGAAAGAACTTGCAGCACCAGATGACACCTTTCAGTACTCCAGTATTGCTTATCCAGAGCTGGCTGGCGATTTTGAGCTTAGATCTGGACTCATCCACTTGTTGCCTAAATTTCAATGATTATCTGGAGAAGATCGAAATAGACATCTGCATGAATTTCATGTTGTCTGCTCCACCATGAAGCCTCAGGGTATTTTAGAGGAAGATATCAAGCTGAGGGATTTTCCATTTTCCTTGACTGAAGTAGCAAAGGATTGGTTCTACTATTTACCTACTGGGCACGTGTCTAGCTGGATTTCCATGAAGAAGGCATTTCTAGAAAAATATTTCCCAACCTCTAGAACTGCAATCATTAGAAAGAGCATATGTGGTATACAACAAGTGGTGGGGGAGACTCTGTATGACTACTAGGAGAAATTCAACAAACTTTGCTCCAGTTGCCCACAGCACCAGATCAGCGAGCAACTCCTTATTCAGTACTTCTACGAGGGCTTATTGCAGATGGATAGGATTATGATAGATGCTGCAGCTGGAGGAGCCCTAGTTAACAAAACCCCAGATCAAGCTAGGGAGCTGATTTCTAACATGACAGAGAACTCACAGCAGTTTGGAAGCAGAGCATTGTCCACCAGAGGAGTGAATGAGGTCCAGGTGGCTTCTAATGAACAAAAGGAAATTAAGAATTCTCTAGTAGAGCTCATATCATTGATAAAGCAAATGTCTCTTAATAATGCAAGTCAAAATCCAAATCTTTCGGCACCTCCACAAGCTAACCAAGTGATGAGGGTATGTGGTATTTGCTCTAGTCAGGAACATAATTCAGATTCATGTCCCAACCTCCAACAAGATGAGACAATAGCGACATTGGTTAGGGGACAATTTCAAGCCCGGAATAACCCCTAATCATCTACTTATAACCTTGGTTGGAGGGATCATCCAAATCTGAAATATGGAAATTCTTTCTACCAACAAAATCCCTCACAACAGCAATTACAGCAACCACAACAGCAATTCCAGCAAACGTAGCAACCTCAGCAGCAGTTCCAGCCCCAAATTCAGCCATTTCAGCCAACATATCAGCAACCTCAGCAGCAATTTCAGCAATTCCAGCCTCAATTCCAGCCAATTCAGCAAGGGCAGGAAGGTTTTCAAACATTTCAGACGTTCCGACCTCAAAACCAGCAAGTTTTCCAACCTTCGCAACCTTACAACCAAAATTTCCAGCCCTCGAATCAAAATTTCCAACCCGTGCAATTTCAGTCCTCACCACAGCAATTTCCACTTCAAAACCAGAATTTTCAGGGCTATAATTCTCAGCAAGTTCAACCAGCATTTCAGGCCAATTATCAACCCTATCAACAATAATTTCAGCCCTCCTATCAGCCCCAATTCCAACCATAGCAGGGTAATATTTTTCAGCCGACTACTTCATCATTTCAAGGTCAATCAAAGCCCTATGCTAACCAAGGGGGCTATGGAAGTTCTAGTGGGGGAAATGTGCCACAACAGAGGATAGAAGAGATGTTTCAACAAATTTTACAACATCAACAAAGGAATGATCCCGCCATACAAAACCTCGAAAGGCAAATGGGACAAACATCCGGATTTCCACTTTGAAGCTCGCCGTGCAGAAAGCGAGAGCCCTCCAGGCGGAGGCCCAGGCCGAGTCGGTCCAGGCGAAGTCTAAACTTCAGAAGGCGTCTGGTGCCCTCGACTCCCTTCGGGCTCAATTGGAGTCCAGAGACGCTGATGTTCTGGCCCAGTCACAAAGGATAACTGAGTTGTCTTCAGAACTCTCTTCTAAGGACCAAGTGTTATAGGGTTAGAAGGAAGAGCTTGAACAGATACGGAAAGAGAGGTCCGAGTGGGAGGCGACTAAGTCGGAGCTGACGGTGCTCCGCTCTTATAAGGAGACTGAAGACTCCCGATTGGAAAAGTATAGGCTCGAGTGCATCAACGTCCCTACCCACATGGCTGAAATCGCTAGACGGCTTATGAATGTAATGATGCCGCAGGGGCTTAACATCGTCCATCGACCCAAGTTCGGCTGGTATTTGCTTTCCGATCTGCCTCCCACCGCAGTGCGGCTTAAGGACATGTGTGAGGACTTGCCTGACGTGACTGATGAGCCATTCAAGTGAAGACCAGGCCTTCTGTATTTTTTGCCTTTCTATTTTGTGCACTTGTGAGGGTGATGGGTTCCGAGCTATGTAACATTTTTACCTTGCCTATTGGAACATTTTCCTTCCCCTTCCAACCTCTCAAGCTCATTCATTTTGTCAAGTGGTTAGCGATCCCCAGGATCGTCAGACAGAGCGCTCGGCTCAGGATGCTCTCTTACTATGTAACCTGCTGAACTGGGGGACTTGTGGGGGCTGACTCGCTTGCGAGGGTTTAGCCATTTGGCTGAGTTGAAGCCCGGGGAGCGTGGGTCGCCACGCGCCCAGCCAGGGTCTGAACCAAGTGCTCTACGGGAGCTGGCCCGTTCATGCAAGCTTAGTCGCTTGGTTGAGTCGGCACCTGGGGAACGTGGATCGCCGCGCGGCCGACCGGGACCTTAACCAAATAATTTATGGGAGCTAGCCCATCTATGAAAATCTATCTGTGTCTGTCCCATCGGGCCGATTCGTATCTCCATTTCTGACAACTGGGTGATTGAACACAACGAGTGTGAAATGATGCGTCGGGCAATGAAACGTCCATCACCGGTCATGAATACCTCGGGTGACGAGCAGCCCATATGCATTTACTCCCGCTTTAACACTTCTCGGCGCTTCCCAAAATGTGACCAACCGTCCGATCCCGCGATTTACCAAGGCCTTCTACAAACGACCGAGATGACTTGCCTTCTCCTATATATAGGTGGCGCCTACCAATGTCGCCTTCAACCCAAACACCAGTGAAAACCGAAATCCTTGTCGATCTGCCCATATGTCCACCGACTCTTCTGAAGAAGCTTTTTCTTTGAGAGGGTTCTACGCTCTCTTGGATGATATGTACTCCTCTTCTTCGGAGGATGTTGACCGGGAGTTTGTCGATATGATGCTCCCTCCTGACTCACCCCTCCCGACAAGGATATTCAAAACCACCACTTCCTCCCGCGAAGGTACTTCGCGTAAGGGGAAGGAACCAATGAGGACATGCCCTGCCTCCCGTATGGGAGTCTCTGATATGAGTGACTTACCATCAGAGTCACGTCGTCATGCGCTTCGTTCGATTATCTTCTCATCTCCACATAGTACTCCCGCTCCTCCCCGCCGAACGAAGCAAGCCCGGGTGCCAGCTTCTGCAGAAGCTACTGCTGCGGCGCCGCCGTCTTCCCGTGTGACCTCCCTTCCGGGGTGCACCCATCCTCCGCTCGGCCCTGAGGTATCGCTTTCTCCAACGGCTCGTGAGCTTGCCCCTCCTCAATCGGGAAGCTCCTCTCGAGCGTTCTCTTCTGCTAAGGGAGTTAATGTCTGCCCCCCTGCGACAAGAGCAGTCTCCCCGAGCACTACAACTCCCGGAGCTCCCTCTTCTTCAACCTCACTGAGGAGGGTTTGGGCGTTCGCACCGGCAGGGGATCTGAATGGAGGTGTCCATACTGTCCCTCGCCATTCGACTCAGAGTGGTTCTGTACGCCGACCAGCTGGCAATACTGGCTCGACTATTGCTGGGGGGGCTACTATCAGATGCCTCTTATCTCAACCAATGCCAGTCCGGGGAGGCTTATTGCTTGCATGCTCCTTGCCCTTTCCCAAACTATGAGCCTCCGTGGGTGAGGATGTTGCCGCTGGCTCTCCTGAGCCAGTCTCTCCACATGCCGCCACCCATGGGGCGCTAGCGAGCGACTCGTGTTCGAGGAGCGGTTTGGACAGGAAGTCTGAAGGCCCGTCCAGCCAAGAGCCTGGAAACTCTGCTCTGGCGAGAGCACCTAGGCCTGACCCGAGAAGCCTTAGTTCATGAAAGGTGCTGCTTTCATTTCTCTCTTCTTTCCTTCTGACTCTTGCCTTCTTTTGTTGACAGACGGCACCGTCAGTTTGGAATTCTGAGGAGTGGACTACGCTCAAGGCGCAACTTTTTGAAGCACATCGCCTCGTCTCCACTCTGCGGGCCGATCTGAAGGCCAAAGAGGAGGAGCGAGCTGCTAGTGCCGCGGAGCTCGGCGAGCTTAAGCAAAAATATGAGGTTCAAGCGTCCGTACTGAAGGCCGTCCAGCGGCGCATTCGACGCCTCAAAGGTTATACCGACTACCTGCTCCGAGGTCAGGCCCTAAAGAAGACCAGCCAAGCTCCATGAGCTAGGAGCGGTCACTATTGAGACATGATCTCTTTATCTTTATTGGCTAGAGAGGGACTAAGCCTCTATTTTGTAATCGCTTTTGATAATAAAATGTCGCCTATTCCTTTACTTTTTCTTGCAATGTTTGTGCGTCAAGAATCTGAGTGGCGTTGCTAACCCGAGCGAGGACTCCCCTACTTAGGTTCAAGTCACTGTGCGTTTCTGTGGATGCTGCGGGTATCCGGTCTTTCACCCCTGCGGGCCACTCGAACCAAAATATTTCATACTTTACATGTGTCGGGACGGGATATCCTTAAGCACCCCGACAACTCGGGCATAGGTGAGTGACTTTAGGCTAGGAGAGCGCCTAAGTATTGCTTGAAGGGGGTTGGCGCCCCAGGCCCTTCGTAGCGCCATGGCCGAGTCGCCGACCTAGTGTGGTTTTGTCGGGCCTCCCATCTTCCGCTCGAGCCTTATTTAAGGGGCAACCAAGCTGGTTAGCTGTTTGAGAAATGTTCTTGCCTTAGAACTTCGAGAGTTCCGCTTGTTCAGCGGATTAATAAGTAAGGGGGCGTGGGCCGCCGCGCGTCGGGCTAAGGGCTGAGCCGAGAGGTGAACTTGCCTGGTTAGAGGAGGAGCGTCTAACCATTGACTCAGCCAGATTCTCAGGAGCGTGGGCCGCCGTGCGTTCGATCTGAGACGTTAAGCCAAAGGGGGGCGTGGAAGTTGGTCCACTTGTGACTTGCTGGCGAGAGCAGAGTTTGTACACACTATCGGGCAGGACTCGGGGAGCGTGGGACTGTCCCCCGCCTCCAAACGAGCAGTCGATCCGTGGGATAGCTACACACACAGTCGGGCAAGACTGCGGGGTAGTAGCGCTCACTGCCGGACAGGACTCAGGGAGCGTAGGGCGTCATGCGTCTTACCGAGCAGCAGAGCTGCGGGAAATTGGCGCACACAGTCGGGCAGGACTCAGGGAGCATGGGACGCCACGCGTCTTACTGAGCAGTCGAGTTGCGGGAAATATAGCACACACAGTCGGGTAGGACTCAGGGAGCGTGGGACGCCACGCGTCTTACTAAGCAGCCGAGCTACGGGAAATATAGCACACACAGTCGGGCAGGACTCAGGGAGCATGGGACGCCACACGTCTTACTGAGTAGCCGAGCTGCGGGAAATATAGCACACATAGTCGGGCAGGACTCAGGGAGCGTGGGACGCCACGCGTCTTACTAAGCAGTTGAGCTGCGGGAAATTGGCGCACACAGTCGAGCAGGACTCAGGGAGCGTGGGACGCCACGCGTCTTATTGAGCAGCCGAGCTGCGGGAAATATAGCACACACAGTCGAGCAGGACTCAGGGAGCGTGGGGCGCCATGCGTCTTACTGAGCAGCCGAGCTGTGGGAAATTTGCGCACACAGTCGGGCAGGACTCAGGGAGCGTGGGGCGCCATGCGTCTTACTGAGCAACCGAGCTGCGGGAAATATAGCACACACAGTCGGGCAGGACTCAGGGAGCGTGGGATGCCACACGTCTTACTGAGCAGCCGAGATGCGGGAAATTGGCGTAGACAGTCGGGCAGGACTCAGGGAGCGTGGGGCGCCACACGTTTTACTGAGCATCCGAGCTGCGGGAAATTGGCGCACACCAATCGGGCAGGACTCGGGGAGCATGGGGCGCCACGCGTCTTACTGAGCAGCCGAGTTGCGGGAAATTGGCGCACACAGTCGGGCAGGACTCAGGGAGCGCGGGACGTCACGCGTCTTACTGAGCAGCCGAGCTGCGGGAAATTGGCGCACACAGTTGGGCAGAACTCAGGGAGCGTGGGACGCCACGCGTCTTACTGAGCAGCCGAGCTGCAGGAAATATAGCACACACAGTCGGGCAGGACTCAGGGAGCGTGGGACGCCACGCGTCTTATTGAGCAGCTAAGCTGCGGGAAATTAGCCGCACACAGTCGGGCAGAACTCAGGGAGCGTGGGACGCCACGCGTCTTACTGAGCAGCCGAGCTGGCGGGAAATATAGCACACATAGTCGAGCAGGACTCAGGGAGCGTGGGACGCTACGCGTCTTACTGAGCAGCCGAGCTGCGGGAAATTAGCGCACACAGTCGGCAGAACTCAGGGAGCGTGGGACGCCACACGTCTTACTGAGCAGCCGAACTGCGGAAAATAGCACACACAGTCGGGCAGGACTCAGGGAGCGTGGGACGCCACGCGTCTTACTGAGCAGCCGAGCTGCGGGAAATTGGCGCACACAGTCGGGCAGGACTCAGGGAGCGTGGGACGCCACGCGTCTTACTGAGCAGCCGAGCTGGGGGAAATTGGCGTACACAGTCGGGCAGGACTCAGGGAGCGTGGGACGCCACGTGTCTTATTGAGCAGCCGAGCTGCGGGAAATTGGCGCACACGGTCGGGCAGGACTCAGGGAGCGTGGGACGCCACGCGTCTTACTGAGCAGCCGAGCTGCGGGAAATATAGCACACACGTCGGCAGGACTCAGGGAGCGTGGGACGCCACGCGTCTTACTGAGTAACCGAGCTGCGAGAAATATAGCACACACAGTTCGGGGCAGGACTCAGGGAGTGTGGGACACCACGCGTCTTACTGAGCAGTGAGCTATGGGAAATTGGCGCATACAGTCGGGCAGGACTCAGAGAGCGTGGGTGCCACGCGT
>JAGFNQ010003858.1:230258-267460 GCA_024364735.1 Boesenbergia rotunda
GACTCAGGGAGTGTGGGACGCCACGCGTCTTACTGAGCAGCCGAGCTACGGGCTAGTAGCTCGAGAGTCCAGTACATCTGCGAGCTAGGGTAAGGATAATGTTCTTTCACTGTCAGGTGTGTTTTACATTTACATCATCATTTTTCACTCGGCAACCCGATAGGGCTGAAGGTGGATCGCACTCCAGGGCCGATCCAACCTTTTTCCCTTTTCATTTTCTAAGTAATAGGCTCCCGAGGATAGCTTTTGAACAATCTTGAAGGGTCCCCCCCATTGTGGCTCCATTTTGCTTACGTCTCCCACGGATTTGATTCTTTTGCAGACAACGTCGCCCACTTGAAATGCTTTGGGCAGCACCCTTCGGTCGTACCTCTGTTTCCTCTTTTGCCTATATGAGAACATCCGAGCCGCTGCTCTGTCTCGAATTTCGTTGACCAGGTCTAGCTCCAGACGCCGTCTTTCTGGATTATCATTATCATATGATGCCCTCTGGTCCGATTCGCACCCGACCTCGACCGGGATCACTGCTTCAGTTCCATAAACCAGCTGGAAAGGCGTGCATCAAGTTGTTTCTTTGATAGTGGTCCTTAAGGCCCATAGGATGCTCAGGAGCTCCTCTACCCACGTTCCGCCGACGTGGTCGAGCTTGGTCTTCAACCCTCTGAGAATCTCCCGATTAGCCACTTCTGCCTGGCCATTGCTTTGAGGGTAAGCTATAGAGGTAAAGGCTTGCTTGATGTCGTATTTCGTGCACCACTCTTGTATCCTTCTGCCCTGGAACTACCTCCCGTTATCCGAGACAAGCTTGTGCGGGATCCCATACCGGCACAGTATGTCTCGCCACAAGAACTTCATTACTGCCAGTTCGGTGATGTGCGACAGGGCCTCTGCCTCTATCCACTTGGAAAAGTAGTCGACTGCCACCAGCAAATATTTCTTCTGAGCGGCGGCAACTGGGAATGGCCCTACAATGTCCATGCCCCACTGGTCAAAAGGGCAAGAGACCACTGACGCCTTCATGGCTTCCGTGGGTTGGTGTGGCAGACATTGATGCTTCTGGCAGGATAGGCACTTAGCAACCAACTCATTGGCATCTTTCTACAGGGTGGGCCAATAATATCCTGACATTATCGCCTTCCGAGCCGTCACCCGAGCACCAGCGTGGTATCCACAGATCCCCAAATGAATTTCCCTCAAGACATAATCGGCATCCTCTTCGCTTAGGCACTTGAGGAGAGGTCGAGAAAACGATCTCTTGTAAAGGGCATCACCGACCATGGTGAATCTGGGCACATGCTTCCTGAGCCACCGAGCTTCCTCACGGTCGGCGGGTAAGGTTCCCTGGGTGAGGTATGTGATGATCGGGGTTCGCCAGTCGGCTTCTAACTCCAAATCGGCCTGCCTTTCTTTTTGCATGACTAGCAGCGCAGGGCCGCCAGCCTGAGGAAGTACCCATGAGCCAATTGAACTGGCTAGTTTAGCCAATTCATCGGCCTTGAAGTTTTCTTCCCGTGGGATCTTTCTCACTTGCACTTCTTTGAACTCGGCCTTAAGCTTCTCATAGGCTTCTATGAAGGCCTGCAGTCGGTCACTGTTGACCTCAAATTGTCCTGCCACTTGCTGCGTAACCAGTTGAGAATCCGAATAAAATGTTACTCGGGCCGCCCCTACATGCTTGGCGGTCTGCAACCCAGCTATGAGGGCCTCATACTTGGCCTCATTATTTGTAGCCTTATACTCCAGCCGTACGGACAAGTGCATTTTTTCTCCACTCGGGGAGACCATCAGAATACCAATTCCACTTCCCGACCGAGCTGACGAACCATCCACATATATCTGTCATGCCTCTTCAACCTCTTCCGAATGCAACTCACTTTAGAAGTCGGTTAGAGCCTGAGCCTTGATGGTTGGTCGAGCCTGGTATTGAATATCATATTCACTCAGCTCGGTAGTCCACTTGATCAGTCGCCCCGATGCTTCAGGATTTGAGGCTACTCGGCCTAGGTTGTTGTTCGTCAATACCACGATAGGGTGTGCCAAGAAATAAGGATGGAGCCGCCGAGCTCCCAACAACAGCACATACATCAACCTTTCGAGTGTCGTATAGCGGCACTCGGCTCCTTTTAATAAATGAGCGAAGAAGTACACAGGCTGCTGTTCAGCCGCCTCCTGCTTAACCAAAACTAGGCTGACCGAGTCAGCTGATGCAGCCAAGTACACGTATAGAGTCTCCCCGACCTTCGGTTTTGCCAACACAGGCAGTTCAGCGAGGTAAGTCTTCAGTTCTTCGAAGGCCTTGTGCAATCAGCATCCCATTGGAATTTAGTAGCTTTGCGGAGGGTCTTGAAGAAAGGTAACCCTCGCTCTGCCGATCGGGAGATAAACCGAGATAGGGTCGTGATTCGCCCAGCGAGCCGCTGAGCCTCCCGTAGATTCCGAGGCAGGGGCATATCCAGTAGAGCCTTGACCTTGCCCGGGTTAGCTTCGATGCCCCGCTCGGTCACGATATAGCCCAAGAATTTCCCCCTTCGAGCACCAAAAAGGCACTTGGCTGGGTTCAGCTTAAGCCCATACCTCCGCAGCGTCTGGCAGGTTTCTTCGACATCCGCCACCAGGTCTTCAGCTCGAGCAGACTTGATGAGGATGTCATCAACATATACTTCCACATTTCTCCCGATCTGGGATCGGAAGACTTTGTTCATCATACGCTGGTAGGTGGCTCCAGCGTTCTTCAACCCAAATGGCATGACGGTGTAGCAGTAAGTGTCGTCTGCCGTGATGAAGCTAACCTTTTCTTGGTCCTCGCCGGCCAGGGGCACTTGATGATACCCTTGGTAAGCGTCTAGCATGGAGATGAACTCGCTGCCTGCTGTCGAGTCCACCATCTGATCAATCCGGGGCAGGGGTAGCAATCTTTCGGGCAGGCCTTGTTGAGATCCCGAAAGTCAATGCAGATTCGCCACCTGTTGTCTGGCTTGGGTACTAGCACCACATTAGCCAGCCAGGACGGGAACTGTACCTCCCTGATGTGCCCTGCCTCCGTCAGCCTCTCGATCTCCGCCCTGATCGCCTTGTTCTGCGCGGTGCTAAAGTCCCGCTTCCTTTGCTTTACGGGCCGAGCGTGGGGGTAGACATGGAGGTGGTGTTCTGCAACCTCCGGCCGGACACCTCTCAGCCTCTTGACTGACCAGGCGAAGACATCTTGGTTCCGAGCCAGGCACTCCAGCAGGGGTTCCTTCAGCTCTTCTGGCAGTCCCGCGGCGATCCTGACTCGGGATTCCTCCCGATCGGGGAGGAGCTGCACCTCCTCCTTGTCTTCATGCCACTCAAACCAAGGAGAAGCTTGGACCATGTTGCAATCAGGGAAAGAACGTGGGGCCTTGCGACTTTCCATGTGAACGTCGTCCACGTAACACCTCCAAGCTACCTTCTGGTTGCCCCTGACTTCCCCTACCTGGTCTCCGGCCGGGAATTTAACCTTCAAGTAGAAGGTGGAGGCGACAACCCGGAACTCATTGAGGGTAGGTCGGCACAAAATGACATTGTAGGAAGAAGGGGCATCCACCACCAAGAAGGTGGACCACCGAGTCCTTTTCAACGGCTCTTCGCCCAGGGATATGGCCAATCGAATCTAGCCAATACGCTGCACCGGGTTCCCTATGAAGCCAAACAGCGGGGTCGCCACTAGCTTTAACTGGGACCTTTCAATCTGGAGTTGGTCAAATGCCCTCTTATAGAGTATATTGACCGAGCTGCCGGTGTCCACGATGGTGCGGTGGACTTGATAATTGGCGATGATGGCGGTGATGACTAGCGCATCATCGTGTGGGATCTCCAACCCCTGAAGATCTTGGGGCCCAAAGCTGATTTGTGGCCCTTCTGCCTGGGCCATACTAGTGCCAACTTGATAGATCTCCAGTCGGCGCACTTGGGCCTTCCGGGCCCGGTGGGAATCTCCTCCTGTCGGTCCACCCGAGATGACATGCACGCCTCCTCGGATGATATTTTGTTGATTGACCCGCTCTTCTTCCGTCTCCTCGTCCACCGCTCGTTTCCCTTGGGGGAATAGATTGCGAGCAACCGGGGGATTCTCCTGCAGTTCTTCAACCACCGGGTCGACGTTCGGGCCACCTCGGCCTGCCCCCTGCCCAGGAGGTGTTTGCCGCCATCGTCCTCTGGGGGTGGGGGCCCGACCCCTACCAGCTTGACGGCACTCCTCGGTGGCGTGGCCGTGTCTCTGATGGAAAGTGCAGTAGGGCCTCCATCGGGCGGGGAAGCATCCTTGGGCCACCTGCTGCACGTGGCGCCGTTCCATGCCCACGGGCTCGGCGGGGCCCCGCGGGCTACGAATAGGTCCTCCTGAGGGCCTAGGACCATGGACTGGGGGAGCGGGTGCCGGGTTGGCTACTTCTCTCCTCCGTGCGACCTGTGCCTCCTCCACGTTAATGTATTTGTCAGTCTTGCCGAGAAGGCTGTCGAAGTCCTTCGGGGGCTTCCTGATCAACGCACGGAAAAACTCCCCATCTTGCAGGCCCTGGGAGAACGCACTAACCATGACTTCCTGAGTGGTCGTTGGCACGTCCACCACCATATCATTGAACCTTTTGATGTAAGCCCTGAGGGTCTCCTTCGACCCCTGCTTCAGGGCGAACAAATTAAGGCTCGTCTTGTGGTGTCGTCGGCTGCTAGCGAAGTGCTGCAGGAACACTCGTTTGAAGCCCTCAAAGTTAGTGATCGGCCCCTCAGGGAGTCGGTCGAACCATCTCTGGGCCGCGCCAGAGAGTGTGGTCAGGAAGACTCGGCACTTAACGCCTTCCGGATATTGATCAAGCAAAGATGCGCTCTCGAACTTCATCATGTACTCCTCCGGGTCCGTGGTTCCCACGTACTCAGGGACGGTGAAGAAACGAAGGTGACGAGGCATAGGATCCTCCAAAATCCAGGCGGCGAAAGGACTACGTACCAGCATAGTTGAAGCAGGGTCGGCCAGAGCCTTTCCCTTGTCCGGCCGCCTCCCACGCACCGGGTTAGAAACCGAAGCCTCTACCGACATCGAGTGGGCCTCGCCGCCTTGCTCCCGAGGGACCGCCACAGGAGGAGGTGCAGAGCCAACCTCAGGCCGGGCGGGTCTGCCTTGTCCTCCCGAAGTCCGACGTGCAGCTGGCACTTGGCCTTGAGGCCCCTAGCTATCAGCTTGCGAGGGCCCTTAAGAAGCCCTTTGCTGAGCTCGCGTGACCATCAACGCCTCGTACTCCTCACGAGAGACCTCCACAGCCATCTGGTTGGGGTCAGTGACGGACCCAAACTAAGTGTCACGAATGTGGGTCTCAAATTTAAATGTGAATGAGTAACTGGAAACCCTTTTACAATCAAAAGTATAAAAATGTAATATAGGGGCCACAGGTCGTATTTTTCACGGGGATAGTTGTCGTGCTTGATTCAAACTCGTAGTTATATGTCGTTTTTGTTTTTGAGTTTCAAATAAGTGATTGAATTTGGATAGCAATTGTGAATGAAAATTAAGGAAAGTGAACAATGGAACTAAGCAAGAGATGGCACTTGATACTTCCACCAATGGAAATCGAGTCAAGCTATAAAATTTAACCGAAATTTGGAAAGCAAGCTTAAATGCAAATGCACAGTAAACTCTGATGGAAAGAAATCGAAGGTGTGATGGAAGTTATCTGAAACAAGTCAAGCCCAAAGCAATTGCTATTTATGCCTTTAGGAAATTAAACAAGCTACACATGTTAACTCCAACTAAATACAATTTTTGAAACCACAACTTATTGATTCCAACTCAATCAGATGCCACAAATGACAAGTTAAATTCAGAGTCAATTAGATCCAAAGCATATGGCACACAACTGAGAATTGAAACTGAAATCAGATTTAAGAAGAGAAATAGAATTCGGAAATGGGAAGTGCAGAAATTGGAACTTGGTTTTCAGATTTTCAGCACAAGGTTTGGGCTCAAAACACAAACAAAATCAGCTTGATACACTGCTCGAAAAACCATATGAACTAAGCCAAAATGTCTAGTATTTACCTAACAAAGATTCTCCAACAACAGCTGGAGAATTCAGAACAAAATTTGAGTTGGCAGAATTAAAATGGCACGCAAGAAGTTTAAGTGGCACGCAAGGAATGGAATTGCAACCTAGCTAAATTTGAGTGCTATCTTAACTAAACATACTACCTATCTAATGCTAGATCAAAGTTTAACAACTAAACAGCTAGGAGATAACTCAGAAAGCAACAATCTGAAATAAACTCAGAACTGAAAGAAATGCATAAACCAAATGGCACACCACAGCTAAACTGATACGCAAGCACAATTAAAGCACTAATCTGAAATTTAATCTAATTGTCACCTAAACAAGCTCTGAAACTAATTATCTCTAAGAATTTAAACCTAATTAAGTTAAACAACTCAGAAATTCAAACTCGACAGTTGCTACTACAGAAAATTTCAGAAAACAGAGTGGAATTCGGCTGAAATGAAATCTACAGCAAAACAATGAAAAGTTATCATCTAAACTACTCCTCGATTCCTTCCAGAGCTCAGATACTCTTTGGTTGTCAAGCAAAGGAGAGCCTCGGACCCGCAAGCTCAGCAAATCATGGGGAAAAACTCATCAGCGATTGAATACAGCTCAAACTGCCCATTTCTGAAATTCCCATGCGATTTCTTCATTGCAGCTGTGTCTGCGTGCGTGGGTGGATGGATGACGATCCAAGCTACTCAGGGAACCCCTCTGGATAGCTTAGATAGAAGGTGGTAGAGCACAGCCGATCCGAAGAGTGTTAAATGGACAAAGCTGTAGAAACCTCTCACAACTCTGTTATTGGGCAGATTTGATCCGGAAACAAGACCGATTGCCTCCCCAATGATCTAGCACATGAGTTCTGCAAGAAGATCGAGTGGTCGCGCCAACGGATTGAAGAAAACTCAAAGCAAAATGAAGAACTCGACGAAGAAGGTGACTGCGGCGAAGAACTCTAAAGACGCGACGAAGGCTGAAGCTGGGCAGATTTTTGATTAAATACATAAGCATTGGACGGCTGTGATTGATCGGATGAAATCCAACGCCTGATCTTTCTCTGATTTGAGCCAAACTTTTATGATGATGATCTGGGGTCAGGATCTGCCTTGTGGTAGCTCGGATCCTCCAGATTTGCAACGGATGGTCCAGATCAAGCTAATCTTTGAATGGATGATCTAGAGCCCTCCAAGCTTGATCCAACGGTTGATTTAGCTCTGATTGTGATGAAACCTTCAGATCTTGATCAGGGTGCTTGATCAACCCTAGCCCTAGCTCGGATGGCTTCAGATCATCCCGGATGGCTCAGATCTAGCCGCTTTCGAATCGAACGGCCCAGATTTAATCGTAATCTTGATAATCTGATCCGGGTCACTTCCGACTCGAGTTTGACCCAATATGCCCTAGATCCTTGAACTTTGATGCCTACAAAAAAAATAGATCAAGAATTTAGTGGCCAAAATAATCCAAAAATTTGCATATTTGCAATTAAGTCCACAATAAAGGTAAGTTCTAAAACCTAGGGCAATTTCACAATTTTGACAATAAAAACATAGATCAAACATGGATTTTAGCAGCTCAAATAATCAATAAAATAGTATTTATCATCAGCCATCTCCACTTCCGATCAGGCTGCTGGTGTCCCTCCTTCTAGCGCCAAATTTTATCCTGTCGCGAAGTGAGTAGGATGCCCTTACAACTGAGTGTGCCTCCGGGAAGAGCGAGGTCGCTGAGGTGGCTTGACGAGCTGGATCGTCCCTGACCTGCAAGACAAAGACCGTTAGAACCCACCGAGAAAAGTCCCCGGCCAGTCACTCCGACGGTCAAGTCAGTACACAACGGTGGCGGTGGAAGACAATAAAACAGTATGGAATTGCACTATCGCGCGTACTTGGGAAATACGGAGTGAGAAGGTATATATAGCCGAGGAAGCTGACAGGTCCTACATCGCCTGCCACCCGTTGTCATATAGCGAGTACAGGGTGATGCATGTCCAGGGGTGGCAGCGTAAAGTGGCACATGCTGTATTAAGGAAAGGGGCACTGTCAACTTAAGGGTTGGCGCCGTTGGGCGCCGCTCGGCCTGACACCAAAGCATGTGGTCGAGGTACGGGGGGAAAAGATGTAACAGGAAGATCAATACCTCGGCGAGATATCCGCTACTGGTGGCCAGGGTAGCCTCGGTCCTGCGCCGACCCCGTACAACCTCTGGTAGTCCGATGTCAGGGAGTGATTGTGCCGACTGGGGCACTGAGTAACGAGGCCGGCTGAGGGCCTATGAGGGTGCCGACTGGGGCACTAAGTAGCAAGGCCGGCTGAGGGCCTATGAGGGCGCCAACTGGGGCACTAAGTAATGAGGCCGGCTGAGGGCCTATGAGGGTGCCGACTGGGGCACTAAATAACGAGGCCGGCTGAGGGCCTATGAGGGTGCTGACTGGGGCACTAAGTAACGAGGCCGGCTATGGGCCTATGACGCGGGAGCCCAGGGACCAAGCCTGCTTGCCCCACCTAACGGGCTCGTCCAATCCACTAACCATCTTTCTTCTGACTGGGCGCTAGACTATCGGGCCAGGTCACACGTAAGCTGGCCCGGGATCAGGTATCTTACAAGCCTTAAATTCTAAAGAAGTTTTTTTTTGCTTTAGTAAAAAAAAAAGAAATGAAAAGAAAAGAAATTACATGCGTAAATAAATCCAACAAAGATTTTAGTTTGCCACACGCCTTGAATTCCATTGCAGCTTGCGTGAGATGTAGATTAAGGATATATATATGATGTTTATTTATTCTACTCATGCATGAGCAAATGAATATATACTTTGCTTTGCTTGTGGCGTTGGCAAATGAAAGATGCATGCTGCAGATGGTAAGAAAGAAAGTTTGCTTCTGGTGGTGTACATATCAAAACTAGCTAATTTGGTTCTCTCCACCATTAATTGCATAAACTACTTACTCATTCTTCACTAGCAAATTGAAGAAATTATGTTTGTGTTCTTGGAATTGAAGCATCTATTGCTGCAGGTGCTACCATCGCCTGTCATGATGGCACAAGGCCGATTGCTATGTATCCAAAATCACTTGGCCATGATTTGTGATAGCCTTTGGGCTATCAATTCAATGATCATTTTCCCTGAGATGGGAGTGCTTTATATCAAAATTTTAACTACGTTGTTTGGGTTTGATCTGGTGTTAGATGTGCCTGCAGAATATACAGATTGGGAGACAGATGTGGCTACAGCAGTTATAGATGTGGGAGAGTTGCTCGGTCGAATCATGGATTGGGAAGCAGTAAGTTTACACTCTCGGCGCCATGTTATTCTAGTGGAGCTGAAAGAGATATTGTGTGACTTGAATTCTCTTGTGCTTAGAGGATCTGCAATGGGTCTTCGGAGAGACCCTATGGTTTCTATGAACCCACTCCAAGAAGACTACTCAATTATCCTAAAAACTGAGGCGGTAGGTAGAGATGAAGATCTAGAGAAACTCATTGCAATCTTTCAGCGACAACAACTAGTACCATATTCCAACAACGATGATAGCAACCCATTTGTAATTGTCATAGATGGCAAGCTAGGAGTTGGGAAGACGACCTTGGCACAGATGATTTACCACCACACTTGGGTTCGCCAACAATTTCATCATCGCATATGGGTGGATTTACTCAATGTCTCTTCTACCTCCAAGATGATTAAGATAATCGGAAAAGAATTTGTAAGGTCCATGAACAATGAATATTATAATTCTGATCATCAGAAATTACATCTAGAGCTGCTGCCGCTACAAGCCATGTGGGAATATATTAATGAGCAACTCGATGGGAGACGATATTTGTTGGTGCTTCATTGTCAAGATTTAAATAGTTTGACACAACAAGAATGGAATGAGTTGAAGAACAACCTGTTACGAGTGGGCGGGCCTGGGAGTGGAGTCTTGGTCATCCTCAAATCCTCATCACAATCAATATCAGTAAGTGATATGCAGGGTAATTTTCTATATGGGGAGAAGGATATTACAATATACTGCTTGAATCCCTTATCGGTGGATGCATGGGTGGAATTATTCGTGAGACACGCAACAACGACGACAATCCCGTCATCGAAGCTGCAGGACAAATCAGATAAGGATGAGCTCATTTCATTTGCTAAGCAACACTTCCCGAACTTGATTGGTCAAACTTTTGCGGCAAAATTGTTGGGATTGTTAAGCCTCCATAATATTCAGGCAACAAATAAAACCACAATAGCAGACTTTTCTATGATTATGAATTTTCCGTTGATTATCGGACGATCAGTCCAATACCATCACCTACTTGGTGGCGGTGCATATATTGATGATGAGTATGGCTTCATCCCACACAAGGTGACGTTTGGTATTGATAATGACATCATCTTACACATGTTGACCGCTGAAAACCTCATACCAACTGAAGGCCTCGAACCAGGTTGGATCGAGCACTATGAAAGATTGTTTACAGGTTTAGGTTTACAATATATCACAAAAAATTTATTAGAAGTCCACTCTCAAAGGATGATCCACCTGCATATGAAGGTTCCAAAAGATTCAACTACTATTCCAAGGTTGTGTCGCCATATATGTTTGGAAATTAATCCCAGAGCGATACCATTTCGACTGCCGACCATGTCCGTTGAGGTGAGCAAGAAGCTTATAGCATTGATCTTTCGAGAAGGAGAAGATGAGGCAACGACACAAGAAGATGATGAGGAAATAACACTTCAAGTATACAAAAAAAGACGCATGGAAGCAGCAACTACAATATCAAAGTTCCTCGACAAGATGTCGGTAAGACTTGTACATTTGCGCATATTAGTTGTAGAAACTAGTATGATCCAAAGGCTACCCAGTGAAGTTAGCAAGTTGATTAACTTAAGATATCTCCACCTTTCAAAGCTTAAGATGGAATTACTTCCGAAATCACTTTTTGACCTACTTAATTTGCGAATTTTAAATTTGGTTCATTGCGAAAAGCTTCAAAGGCTACCTGAACGAATCCATAAGCTTAAAAAGTTGCAGATTTTGAAACTAGCTTACTGCACAAAGCTTCAGTGGTTACCAAAATCTATATCAAAACTCCAAAACTTGGAGGAGCTTAATGTGGAAGGTTGTTGTTTTCTCAGCAAGCTACCAGAGGATTTGGTTAGTTTTAAATCACTAAGAGTCCTCAAAGTAGCAGGATGTGCATCCTTGTCTCAAATTCCTCGTGGGATCGAGCAATCAATTGACCTTTGCAAGTTGTCAGGAATATTTGTCGGTGTCGATGGAGGTTTGGGGCTCACACAATTGCATGGTTTAACAAATCTTCAAGAAATAAGATTACGAAATCTAGAACGAGCAAAGGAGACTCAAATTGAAGTGCTGATGGGCCAACAAAGGCTTCAGGATTTGTCATTGCATTGGGGTGATGAAGAAGCAAATCAGAGTTCTCAATCAGCTACGCCACAGCAAGTACTCGAAGCTCTCCGACCCAACGTGCATTTGAAAAGGCTAGAGATCATGTCTTATAAGGGGGTGGAATTCTCTTCTTGGATGAGTAAACAAAAATTTGCTCGTTTCAATTTTTTAGTTGAGGTCAGGCTCATCAATCTCAAGAGATGTGCTACATTACCATCCCTTGGCCAACTTCCTCGTCTTGAGAAGCTTGAGATAAGTGGCATGAATTTAATAAAACACATAGACGATACATTTTACGGTGATGGCGACACATTCCGAAGGTTGAAAGAGCTCACTTTCTCTGAAATGCTTGCACTAGAGAAATGGTCTATGCCGTCGAAAAGAAAATATATTGATTTTTTTCCATATCTTAGGCAATTGACATTAATTCAGTGCCCAAAACTCAAGGAAATAGATCAGTATTATTATGGTGCTAGAAGGAGAATAAGGCTGCCACCTAAAATGAGAATATGGTTGAACAATGAGACAATATGGTCGGTTGAATTTTGCAGTTGGGACAACCTCCGCTACATTCGAACAATAGAGATTGTCGGGTGTCAAGAGCTAAGGAGTCTACCGCAGGGTATGCAAAACTTGAAGAATCTGAGTGAGATGACAATTAACAGTTGCAACAATTTGATGACTTTGGTAGCATTGGATTCACTTATGGAATTGAACGTATATGCTTGCCCAGTGCTTGCATTCAACTTGGAAGCATTTACAGAACTTTTGAGGCTTAGAATTAGAGGTTGCCCAAAGATGCAAATGTGAGTGTGATCTTCATCTCCTAGTAGATTTAATTTAATTACTCCTATGCTTTTATTGGTATCTACGATAACAACTGGATTAATTATTGCTTCAATCAAGGTAGTTATTTATTTTCTTCTCCCTTATTTGTTCTACCTATTAGATGTTACCTACCATTACTGTATAAACTTGTTACTTAGATAATTAAACAAAAATTAACTAACTTGTATGATTAGTAATATAATGTGTTTGTCAACAAAACTTATCATGAATATGGAAGATTGATCCCATGTGCCATTTCCTTAGACATTAGACGTATCGAAAGAAAATTTTTTTGGGGAAATTATGAAATTTATCTGTTCTTTTATTGTACATGGATGTTTGACTATCAAAGTGTCGTGCAAAGGTTGGAAACTCAAACCAAGATTCATTTACTCAATTAATGTTATCCAGACAAATTGTATTGCATGACTAATAATTGTTTATCATTTCAGTTATCACTGTGCTTGGAAGAAGAAAAAAGATGAGAAACGACAGCAAGAAGAGGAACGACAACAAGAACGACGCCAAGAAGAGGAACAACGGCAAGAATGACGTCGAGAAGAAGAAGAATAAGATGATGACGACGGCGACAAAGACAATGCAATTTGTTCTCTTTGTCAAACCGAATGATTCACTGGACAAGTTACAAGTAACAGTCAACTTTGAGCAGTGACATAAGAAGAATAGAAGATCCTAATTGACATTGATATGCTTGTTTGAATCATATCTTCTTGGCGGGTTTTAATTTGGTTAATCATGCATCTAGTTAATTCATTTTTTATTTTGTGAAATTAATATTTATTGTGAAACTCTTTATTTGTCCTGGATCATTAATTAGATACAAGTTATGGCTTGTGAACTTTCTCACTCTTGAGACACTTTTGATCAATTTATGCAACTAATCAAATTGATTTTCTAATGTTTATCAACAGTACAAAACTCCTCCATCTAAAGATTAGAATGTTATTTGAGACTTCTCAACTCTATATTCTATCTTTATTTAGTTACATGAATTTATTGTCTATATTTTTTTTTAAAAAAAAAACATGCAACAAAATTAATGTATAGAAGTTATATTTTGTGAAATTAGGCCGGTTCGGGTTCATGTAGCTGTTAAAATAATTGGAAGAGGAATGCATATAACCCTTCATAGGGCCCGATGAACGCATAAGAGTGTTTTTTTTTAAAAAAATTATAACGGATTTAGGTTTAGGTCCGTGTAATAGTTTTGAAGAAAATTGATATATGATCCTAAATTATTCTAAATCGAAAAAAAAGATATGTAACAACTCCATGTACTCCAAAGAATGCACAGGAGTCACTAAAAAAAAAAAAGGAATTGCGACGGACTTTTTTAATAGTCCGGATATATAGTATCCATCGCCAGAGTTGAGTGCCAAGTCAAACCCCTGAATATAGCAACGGACTTGGTCAAAGTCCATCGCTAGAATTAATCGGCGGGTCAAACCCCTCAATATAGCGACGGAATTGATTAAACCCATCGCTAATCTGCGACGGACAAGTTAACCCGTCGCAATAATACTTAAAAAAGGCGACGACCCCCTTCCCCCGCGGCCACGCGAACCCTAGCTCGATCTCCCCTCTCGGCGATTCTCCTCCGGCGAACCCTCCTCCGATCCCAAGTACGCGAGCTAAGTCACATTTCCCGTATTTTCTCGTTTGTTTGTGCTTACGCGGCGGTGGCGCCTTCTCCGGGCAGCCATGGCTTGGCAGGGCTTGGCATGGCCGCGCGCGGTCTCGCGCGGGCAGCCGCACGGCCTCCCGCGGCCCCTCGCAGGCAAGCGCGCCCGGTCGCGGCCCAGCGCGGCCGCTCGCGGCCTGCTGCGGCCGTGCCCCGCCTGCTGCGGCCGGCCGACGCCTCCTGCGGTCGGCGACCCCTGCTGCGGATTAGCTAATAATCAATTAACTGATTAATTAAATAATTAATCAGTTAATTAATTACTTAAATTATCATTTAATTAATTTAGATAATAATTTCCTTTGTTAAATCATTAATTATGTAATTAATTGATCGATTTATTTTATATTAATTATTTGATTAATTAGACTATTAAGATGATTAATTATTTGATTAATTAGATTAATTGATTTATTAATTAGATCTTGTTTGATTAATTTTAGATTAATTGTTTGAATAATTAGATTAATTTGTTGATTAATTGTTTGATTAATTAGAATAATTGATTCATTAATTATATCATGTTTGATTAATTAGATTTATTTTTTAGTATAGCATCAATATCAAATTTTAATATGAATCATAATATGTGTGGTTTGATTAAATTGTCTTATCTGAATTCAGATACAATGTATCCGAACAAGGCATGGATGTATAATAGGTTAGACAATGGATTTATCCGTGAGGAATTTTTTGCTGGAGTGGAAGAATTTGTTAACTTTGCAAAGTGTCATCTTGAGTGTTTGAATGACACAGAGTTGAAGTGTCCATGTAATCAACGCAAATGTAGAAATACAACTTTCCGTGATGAAGATATAGTGAAAACTCATATTGCCAGGTATGAGTTTGTTCTAGATTATTACAACTGCTACTGTCATGGAGAGCCGTATGTATATGAATTTGGTGGACCTTCTGTTGCATCATCATCAAACTCAATTGGACCAGAGACATCATATAACCCTACTGATGCAATACAATCAATGGTTTACGATGCAATGAATGTTTTTGATCAATCAAATGTTGAACAAGTACCTACTTCTGATGTTCAAAAAATGTATGACATGTTTAAGGCTAGTGAAAGAGAATTCTGGGAAGGTATTTCTTCAAGTCATTCTCAATTATCTGCTACTGCAAGATTATTGAATATGAAGGCAGAACATCATTTCTCAGAACGATGTTATGATGACATATGTTAACTTATGTCAGAGTTGCTTCCAATTGATAACTGCATGACTGATAGTTTCTACAACACTAAAAAACTAATCAGACACTTGGGTTTGCCAGTTGAGAAGATACATTGTTGTGCCAATAATTGCATGATCTATTGGAACTAAGATAGTGAGTTGAAGGAATGCAAAATATGTAATCATCCTCGTTACAAGCATGGTGCTCGCATGGTAAATCAGAAGAAGAAGAAAAATATTCCTTACAAAGTCATGTATTACTTTCCTTTGACTGCTAGACTCCAACGTTTGTATGCATCAGCAACAACAGCAAGTCATATGATCTGGCATCAAAACCATGGACATGATGGAGACATTATGTGTCATCCTTGTGATTCCCCTACATGGAAACATTTAGATTCAACATTTTCTTCCTTTGCTATGGAACCACGTAATGTCAGACTTGGACTTTCTGCAGATGGATTTCAGCCATTTGGATGTTATGGACAACAATATTCATCGTGGCCTGAGTTGCATCAGAATGAAACAAATGGTAAATATCTGAAGGCTTGTTATACATTGGACAAAGAAAATAAGCAAACATTGTGTTCTTGGTTGAAAAACATAAAATTTCCAGATGAATATGCCTCTAATATGTCTCGTTGTGTGGATACGAATAGATTTAAAATGGTTGGAATGAAGAGTCATGATTGTCATGTGTTCATGCAAAGATTAATTTCAATAGCTTTCCAAGAATTACTTCCTAATAATGTTTGGCAAGCACTTACAGAATTAAGCCTTTTTTTTCAAAAATCTGACTTCCAGAGTTGTTACAGTAGCAGATATGTTACGCCTTCAGACAAAGATTCCTTTAATACTATGTAATCTTGAGCGAATATTTTCACCAAGCTTTTTTGATTCAATGGAGCAATTGCCTATTCATTTACCTAGCGAGGCACAGATTGGTGGTCCTGTACAATATAGATGGATGTATCCTTTTGAAAGGTTTCTTAGAAAATTAAAGAATAATGTGCATAACAAAGCTAGAGTTGAGGGATCAATATGTAATGCATATCTGGTTGAAGAAGCAAGTTCATTTTGCTCCTATTACTTTGCTGAAAATGTGAAAACCAGACATCGAAAGTGTCCACGCGATCAAGATGACATTCCATCAGTTAACCTAGACATTCTTTCTATTTTTAAGTATCCTGGAAGAGCAATGGGTTCAACTCTATCTAGACAGTTAAATGACAGAGAATATCATGTCGCCAGGACATATATCCTCTTAAACTGTGAATATGTCAAACCATACCTAAGGTATTATCTCTTGTTGTAATGAAATTAATATTCCATAATATAATCAAATTTCTGGTATGATATCAAATGAACTTATATGTCAGGTTATACCAACAACAGTTGTACATTCAAAATCCATCGATAAGTGCAAATGAGGTTGATCAAAAGATAGAAGATGAATTTGCATTTTGGTTTCAAATATATGTAAGTGAGTTAATATGCATTTTTTGTTAATAATTCTTGATTACTTATTAATCTAATTTGATCAACCACCACTATTATAGGTTAATGATGACCGAATTTCAAATGTAGAAGATGAAAGAATTAAAAATCTCGCATTTGAACCTCTTCATACAGTGACAGTCTACTCGGGTTATTACGTGAATGGATACAAATTTCATGTGGGCCAACGTGATTCAGGGATACTAATGTATAATTCTGGCATCAGTGTCAAAGGATCAACAAACAACAATGATACTGAATTTGACTATTATGGGAAGCTAGAGGAAATTATCGAAGTTGAATACCCAACGTTACCTTTCAAAAGATGTGTATTATTCAGGTGTTCTTGGTATGATCCAACTCCAAGGATGGGCACCAGGAAACATCGGTTATACAATTTAGTTGAGGTTAATTCTAGCAAAAGATTCAACAAGTTCGAACCTTTCATTTTTCGGTGTAAGCTGGTCAAGTATTTTATCTGGAGTACCCAACTAAGAGAAGACGACCTAGTGAATGGCTCGCTGTATGTCAAATGAAGCCTAGGTCAACCATTGAAATGCCAAATACGATCACTGTCCAAAACTCCGATGCTTATCAAAATGAAGAAGTTATAATCAACTCCGTTGATTCAGAAATACAATCAGCATCTCAATTACTCATAGATGAGAATGTCTCTTACGAGGAAATTGATGATGGTGAAATATCTAGCAGTGAGGAGGTTGATGTATCAACCGATTCAAGCGATGAAAACTTGCATGTTAATTTAATTCCATCAGATTAGAATGAGTTAGATGTATTGAATATTAACTATGATTTTTGTATTAAGATGAGTTGTTATTTTAGTTCGTTCTGCTTGTATTGAACATTAACTACGATGCTTGATTATCCCTTTGCTTGCTTTATTTACATTGTCTTCATTTGCACTCAAGATTACTGAATTTTGTTTTACCTATTCTTCTTATCTGCCTAAACTTTGTGTATAATCAAGTACCATATCTGCACCCCGTGATCAGCAGATTAGACTTACAGTCGTCGGTGACAGGTATACCTATTCTTCTTATATATTTTCTTACAGAATTTGCTAATATATTTTATCTTTTCCTACAGTTTTATACCCGATGGGCATCAGGTGTCATCTTATATTTCTAAAAAAATTAAAGAAAGACTGTCAATTTCGACCACATGGGGCCACATTGAGAATGATTTGAAAACATTCTATTACGGAGAGTTTTTAGTAAGTAGTTTAGATGTATATTTAATTTGATATTATAACTTTTTTTCTTACTAACCATATTATTTTTTTTACAGAAAAGGTATACCAGGGAGGAGGGTGCAGAGGAGCAATTCAAGAGGACGTGGAATGTCTACTGCTCCAAATTATACAGAGACATGGTCTACAAATGGAGAAAGAAGACTGATAGGCCTACAGAGGTCCTTGAGCCGATTTGGGCAGCATCGCGAGCTGTCTGGGATGCCCAGCACTGGCAAGAGAATGTTGCGATTGCTCGAGCCAATCGCAATTCAGAGCGTGCTGGCCCCAGCATGGGATCCATGAAGCACACTGCTGGATCCCGTTCCATTGTCCAGCATGCCAATGATTTGGTAAGTAGTTTTTATTTAGGTTATTAAAGATATTTAGTATGTTTTTTTGGATATGTTTAAATATTATATTTTGTATTTACAGACTGCTGAGCTACAGAGACCTCCCACTAGTTGGGAGTTATTCAGCAAGACCCACAAGAAAAAAGATGGGTCTTTTGTCGATCGTCGCTCCTTAGCAAACAATATAAGTATATTAATTTATTTTATTTATTTTGACATTTTATATAGACTAATTAAATTTTTATTTCACAGGAAGCAATGACGACTAGAGTTGCTGAGGCACAGGCGTCTCAGTCTCCTGCAGAGGGGGAGGATGCACAACCTCTTTCCACCGACGATGTGAATCGGATTTATTTTGATATCGTCGGTGGGAAGAGGGAGACCGCCCTATACGTCCTGGGCTCTCAGGCAAAGATTACATATGATCATATGAGAGTTCCAGGGGTTAGGGGACGTCCAACATCCTCCTCCTCTTCCTCTAGCGAGGTTCATCATTTACGGGAGGAAAATGAAGACTTGCAGACTCGAATCACGTCGATAGAGTCGACGTGGGCTGGGAGGGACGTAGAATGGGCTAAGAGGGACGCAGGCTCAGAGGGACGTAGCGAGGGATGCTGAGTTGAGAGATTTGCGGGCTCGCCAGGCACACACTGAGGATATAGTACGTCACATGCAAGCTTTTGCAGCGACCCTATCGCCGATGACATAGATGTCAGCCCTTCCCGCCCCTCATTTTGAGTCTCAGGATACACAGATACCACCCGCTCCTGCCCCTTGTTTTGAGTCTCAGGAGACAGAGGATCCTGAGCATACCACAGAGGAGTAGAGATATTATAGTGGTATGATCTATTTTTCCTCTAATTTTTTTCAGTAACAATGTATTAAGTTATTATATTCATAATGATTGTTTTCTTATTACTTCATTTATGTTTACAGATTCCACATTATCAGAGTTGAATTCAGATTTCTTCTCTTGCTTGAAAGGTATGAATATTGGATATTATTCCTTTATTGTTTCTTATTAGAGTTATCTTCTATTTGTTAATTTTCTTCTATTAGAGTTATCTTCTATTACATATGCTTACTTCATTTGTTATTTCTTATTGGTATCAATTCATATTTCTTTCTTTATTGGATTGCTTTCTTATTGTTTTATCTTCTATTGTTTTATTTCTTATTGCTTACTTCTATTACTTTCTTATTATTTATCTTCTATTGTGCAGGTTATTCCTTTCTATCCATTATTCACTCTGATATTCATATACGTAATGATTCTCTACTAAACTCTGATTTTTGATGTATATAGTTTTTTGAAAGTTACTCTGACTTATGTTTACTTTCTTTTGATGTATACATTTGGATATTACTCTTGTTTGGATTCGATATTGGAAATGAAAGTTTAGATGCTTACTCTTATTTGAAAGTTTGGATTGTATAAGTTTGGAAATGAAAGTTTGGATTGGATAGTGAAATATTTACTCTTATTTGAATGTTTGGATGTTGTAATAATTATTTTTGTTTGATGTTTGTTTGGATGTTGTAAAATATACTATTATTTGCTGTTTGTTTGGATCAGTGGATTATTATTTTGTGTATATTATTGATGTATCTATGGGATTTTGTAAAAATAGCAATTGACTATGAAATTTTTTCCAGATTTAGCGACGGATTTTTTTAAAAAACCGTCGCAAATAGCGACGGAAAATTGACTTTTCCGTTGCTATCACGATAGATTAGCGATGGATTTTGACTGTATCCGTCGCTATTACGATAGATTTGCGACGGATATTGACCAAATCCGTCGCTATAATGAAAGGGTTGCGACGGATATTTGACCGTCCGTCGCTATATTCTCTCCGGGACACGTCATTACATTTTTAGCAGGTTTTTACGACGGGTTTATATGTCCGTCGCTAACTTAGCATTGCGACGGCTTATACGTCCGTCGCTACAGCTCATTAGCGACGGGTTATTTTTTCTCCGTCGCTACTCCAGCTCTGCGACGAGTGTTCGCCCGACGGCGCTCAATCCGTCGCTATTAGTGTTTTGTAATGGAATAGCGACGGATTTCGTCCGTCGCTATTTGCTATTATTTTTGTAGTGAGTATTGTGTGTGTGAATTTATACTATTTAAGGACCATGCAGTAGTTTTGAACAAAATTATTTATTACATGATCATAAACTATTCTAAATTGAAGAAGGAACATATAATGACTTCAGAGGGTCTAAATAATCGATAGGAGTGAGTGTTTGTTTGTAAATATAGATCAGCTTGATATGATGGAGTAGTTTTGGTTAAAATTATCATATGATCCTAAGTTGGTCTAAATCGGAAAAGAAAGACATAAAGTGCTACATGCACCTAAAATATTCAATTTTGGAAAAAGAAATTATTATATGGATTTAAATTGTTAAAATTAGAAAAGAAATGTATATAATAATTCTAAAGTTCATAGAACACATACCACTATTTGTTGTAAAATTAGATCATTTATCCATATAATAGTTTTGTCTAACACTGCTACATGCACCTAAAATATTCACTTTTAGAAAAGGGAATTCCTATAACAACTCCATAAAGTCCATGGAGCATATAGAAGAGCTTAGTTGTGAATTTAGACTAGTTTAAGTTGATATGGTAGTTTAAATTCAAGCTACTATATATGCTAAAATTTATTATGATTAGAAGAATTGTGTTATATGTAGGGAAAATAAATAAAAAATGCAGTAAAAATTGATCCCTCCAGAGATTCATGCGAATGCATAATTACTCTTGCAACTACTCTAGCGAATAGGATTATTACCTTTGACACGTGAACAATCCTCAGAAGACTTCTAGTTCTGTAGATCTCAGCACGATCAGAGTGCTCACATCTCTATGGTATCGACACGAGTACGTCCACGCCTTCGTCTCACAAACTTAGGAATTGGAAAGTGTCACACACCTTCACCTTCTTGCTAGAGATGATATTCAAGGGGGTGAAGAGAAGAAGAAGAATTACCAACCTTTCCCTTCTTGCTAAAGATGGGTATTTAAGGTGGTAAGGTGAAGAAGAAGCCAACTCTTCACCTTCTTGCTCTCTTTAATGAGATGGTAACTTTTTACCTTCTTGCCCTTTTTAAGAGATGATATTGAAGGGGGGAAGGTGAAGAATAATACCAACTCTTCACCTTCTTGTCGTCTTTAAAGAGATGGTATTTATGCCAACTCTTCACCTTCTTATCCTCTATAAAGAGATGACAGACTCTTTAACTTCTCCTAGTGGACTCTATAGTTAGGTTGAGCCGTAAAAGAAAATGAAGCATATTTAATTAACTCATTAAATCAATAAACTTAAGATATGAAATTAATTTCGGATCTTAAATCTCAGACCCACACTATTTTAGTCAAACTAAAATAAAACAATCTCCAAATCTACATGTTCTTTGTATGTGACCCAATATATTCTCATAACGTTGATAGTGTTTCTAAAACAACTTTAGATATACAAGCAACGAGTGGCATTTAACAATGGATCATTGCTACCTAAGTGACGAGAATATCGAAATCTGACCTAACCTATTTGTGACCATTTTCTTATATAGTTCAGTCATTTTATCCTCAATATCTAAATTGATTCATGAGGCATAAACCATGTCATCCTCTCATCAATCTATGTGTTTCTTGATCTCCGAGTAGACTTACTTAACAAAATATGTTCAATATCTTATATTGACTTATTTGAACATAACCATGCATTTCAGTAGTTCTACTTTATCAAGAGACCCACAGATATCTCTTTCATTATATGAAAGTGACAAATTCCATCTACATCACTCACATCTCTCTGCATAACTTATTGTATACCCAATGAGCGACTTTATAGTCCACCTTGTTGCAGGTGACATTTGTTGATTCCAAAGTACACAACTACTTATATAGGAAACCGTAGTAACTTCATGTCTAAAGACTATTTATACTAATAGTCACTTTGAGAATGTTTATAACACTCATATAACGATCCATGAAATTTCTCATGGCAGATCAATTCAATATATATTCTCTAATATATACCTATGTGTGAACTTAATATTTCATATCCATGACTTGTGAGATCAAATCATCAGTAGACCTACATGCTAATCTTAACGTATTAATATTGCCCTTGTTTATTAATACTTGATGAGGAATATTTAAGAGTAGTGTTCTAAATATATCGACAACCTCTTGTTGGTGCAAAGTGTGGGATCGTTGTAATCGATAGAGGGGGGTGAATAGCGGTTACTAAAATTTTTTGGAACAACTGAAAACACAGCGGAAGAATAAAGAAACAATGCTAACAAGTTTCTTTATACTTGGTTCGGAGTCTTTAACGGCTCCTACTCCAAGGCCCACGGTCCTTGACCATTTTCGTTGGGAAATTTTATAATTCGAATAGGAGTTACAAATATATAATTCGAGTACAGAATTAAATAGTAAATTTAAATTATACTGATGACACAAGAAAGGTTGCAGAGTATCTTGGGCAGCGTGTCATCGATCTTGATCGTTGGTGGCACGGGAAACTCGAGCACAGAAGAGATTCGAAGAGCGTTGAAGTGCTTGAGTCGCAAGAAAGCTGTTCTGAGTTGATCTGAGTTGTTGTGGAAAGCAAAGGGGTGAAGTCCCTTATATAGCATGTTCTCGGGCGCCTGAGGCTTCTTGGCCGCCTGCCACGTGTAGCAAATCGGGCGCGTGCTTATCCGTAGACTCGGCCAAACCTTATCCCTCGGTCTTGGGCGCCTAGGACCTTTGAGGCGCCTGATGGCTCACGGGTGTTGGTTTCGTTTCGGATCAAGAATCCTCTCCATGTCCCTGGATTAAAATTTTATTATCCGAATTAATCCGAATGGCAAGAAAACTTTTCGAACGACCTTTTTCATCATCATACTATTCGATTGAGTGATCGCTTAAACAAACTTATTGTTCAAGTAATCTAACTCCTTTATCGAGTAGCTGCGGAATAGATGATGATATTTGATCGCCGGTTTTTGTGTTTATCTTCAGGGTCCATGACAAATAAGAAAACAATAATTAAACTAGAACAAGAACAAGATTTATACCTCTTGATCTTCTATCGTATTCCTATCCTCTTCTTGGACGTCGTGTGGATGACGGTCTTCCAAGAAACGAAGTCACCAAAGCCCACCTTTTCCTTCTCCTTGCTTGCGCCGACCACAAGAGAAAGGTGATCTTCCTCACCTTGCGCCGCTGACCAAGCTCCTCCTCTTCAAGTTGCGCACACCACAAAGAAGAGAAGAGAAGGAAGAAGAAGAAGAAGAAGAAGAGAAAAGAAAGCTCTTTCCTTCTCCAACTAAACCCTAGCGCTCCTCCCTTCTCCATATTATCGCTGGCCAAAACTCCACCCGGCGCCTCTCCTTTGATAGTTGATGTTGCGCACCCTATGGGGAAGAAGAGAATAGAAGAAGAGATGAAGAGAAGAAAGATCCTCTCCTTCTTTCTCTAACCCTACCGAGCTCTTCCTCTTCCTTGCTAGGCGCCGACACAAACCCTAGGAGAGAGAGAGATTGGGAGGAGAGAATAGAGAGGCTTAGGGTTAATTGTTATGGCCTTGGTCTCATGACTCATGAGGTATATATAGGCTATAATAGGAACCATGAGGAGGAGTTGGTTTTTATCTCCTAACAGATCCTAAACCTGACCCGTTAATGATAACCCGCTCCACTAATGGGTTATCATTAACTACCACACCAACCCCATAATTAAATATGGGCTCCACCATATTATGTGTACATAATCTCCCCATGTTTAAGATCTCGCATGCCCATTAATTAATTAAATTATTGACAATTTAATTAATTAATATCTAACTCCATGAGTAATATCACTCAACCTTATTATCATATCGGACCAAGTCCACCTGCAGGATTTACATGATAAACTTTATGAGCTCCTCAAGGGGACATCATCATCCTAAATAATTAGGGCATGATTTCCTTCTATAATCAACGACATACCATGTAAATAATATTATTTCTCAATTTACTGGGCCTATTGATTTAATAAATAAATCTCGCTCATTGGTAAATTAAAGAAATAAATATTAAGTGCATGTGCCCATTATTATATCGGGATTAAGTGCATGTACATCATAATAACCTGAGGTCTGATTCAATTATATAGTCAGTATAAATCGAATCACCTCTAAACGGTCCTGCTCAATACACACAAAGTGTACTAGTATAATTCTATAGTTAATATAGACTAATACCAAATTACATATATTGACGATGAGTATGGCGTCAGCTCACACATGGTGACGTCTGGTATCGATAATGACATCATCTTACACATGTTGATCACTGAATACCTCATACCAACTGAAGGCCTTGAACCAGGATGGATCGAGTAGTATGAAACATTGTTTGCACGTTATTCCACAAGGATATTATTAGAAATCCACTCTCAAAGGATGATCCACTTGCATATGAAGGTTCCGGAAGATTCAACTACTATTCCAAGGTTGTGTCGCTATATATGTTTGGAAATTAATCCCAGAGCGATACCATTTCGACTGCCGACCATGTCCGTTGAGGTGAGCAAGAAGCTTATAGCATTGATCTTTCGAGAAGGAGAAGATGAGGCAACAACACAAGAAGATGATGAGGAAATAACACTTCAAGTATACAAAAAAAGACGCATGGAAGCAGCAACTGCAATATCGAAGTTCCTCGACAAGATGTCGGTAAGACTTGTACATTTGCGTATATTACTTGTAGAAACTAGTATGATCCAAAGGCTACCCGGTGAAGTTAGCAAGTTGGTTAACTTGAGATGCCTCCACCTTTCAAAGCTTAAGATTGAATTACTTCCGAAATCACTTTTTGACCTACTTAATTTGCGAATTTTAAATTTGCTTCATTGCGAAAAGCTTCAAAGGCTACTTGAACGAATCCATAAGCTTAAAAAGTTGCAGATTTTGAAACTAGCTTACTGCACAAAGCTTCAGTGGTTACCAAAATCTATATCAAGACTCCAAAACTTGGAGGAGCTTAATGTGGAAGGTTGTTGTTCTCAGCAAGCTACCAGAGGATTTGGTTAGTTTTAAATCACTAAGAGTCCTCAAAGTAGCAAGATGTGCATCCTTATCTCAAATTCCTCGTGGGATCGAGCAATCAATTGACCTTTGCAAGTTGTCAAGAATATTTGTCGGTGTCGATGGAGGTTTGAGGCTCGCACAATTGCAAGCTTTAACAAATCTTCAAGAAATAAGATTACGAAACCTAGAACGAGCAGAGGAGACTCAAACTAAAGTGTTGATGGGCCAACAAAGGCTTCGGGACTTGTCATTGCATTGGGGTGATGAAGAAGCAAATGAGAGTTCTCAATCAGCTACGCCACTGCAAGTACTCGAAGCTCTCCGACCCAACGTGCATTTGAAAAGGCTAGAGATCATGTCTTATAAGGGGGTGGAATTCCCTTCTTGGATGAGTAAACAAAAATTTGCTCGTTTCGATTTTTTAGTTGAGGTCAGACTCATCAATCTCAGGAGATGTGCTACATTACCATCACTTGGCCAACTTCCTCATCTTGAGAAGCTTGAGATAAGTGGCATGAATTTAATAAAACACATAGACGATACATTTTACGGTGATGGCGACACATTCCCAAGGTTGAAAGAGCTCACTTTCTCTGAAATGCTTGCACTAGAGAAATGGTCTATGCTGAAAAGAAAAAATACTCCTTATTTTCCAAATTTTCAACAATTGACACTAATTCAGTGCCCAAAACTCAAGGAAATAGATCATCATTTTTGTGGTTTAAAAACGAGAATATGGTTGAACAATGAGACATTATGGTCGATTAAATTTTGCAGTTGGGACAACCTCCACTGCATTCAAAGAATAGAGATTGTCGGGTGTCAAGAGCTAAGGAGTCTACCGCAGGGTATGCAAAACTTGGAGTATCTGATTGTGATGACAATTAACAGTTGCAACAATTTGACGACTTTGGTAGCACTGGATTCACTTGTAGAATTGAACGTATATGCTTGCCCAGTGCTTGCATTCAACTTGGAAGCATTAACAGCACTGCCCAGTGCTTGCATTCAACTTGGAAGCATTAACAACACTTGTGAGGCTTAGAATTAGAGGTTGCCCAAAGATGCAAATGTGAGTGTGATCTTCATCTCCTAGTAGATTTCGTTTAATTACTCCTATGCTTTTATTGGTATCTATGATAACAACGGGATTAATTATTGTTTCAATCAAAGTAGTTATTTATTTTCTTCTCCCTTATTTGTTCTACCTATTCGATGTTACCTACCATTACTGTATAAACTTGTTACTTAGATAATTAAACAACAATTAACTGACTTATATGATTAGTAATATAATGTGTTTGCCAACAAAACTTATCATGAATATGGAAGATTGATCCCACGCATCATTTCCTTAGACATTAGACATATCGAAAGAAAACTTTTTTGGGGGAAATTATGAAATGTATCTGTTCTTTTATTGTACATGGATGTTTGACTATCAAAGTGTCGTGCAAAGGTTGGAAACTCAAACCAAGATTCATTTACTCAATTAATGTTATCCAGACAAATTGTATTGCTTGACTAATAATTGTTTATCATTTCAGTTATCACTGTGCTTGGAAGAAGAAAAAAGATGAGGAACGACGGCAAGAAGAGGAACGACAACAAGAACGACAGCGAGAACGACGCCGAGAAGAGGAACGACAGCGAGAACGACACCGAGAAGTGGAACGACGCCGAGAACGACAGCGAGAACGACGCCGAGAAAAGGAATGGCGGCGAGAAGAGGAATGACGGCAAGAATGACGGCGAGGAGAAGAAGAATAAGATGATGACGACGGCGACGAAGACAATGCAAGTTGTTCCCTCTGTCAAACCGAATGATTCACTGGACAAGTTGCAAGTAACAGTCAACTTTGAACGGTGACATAAGAAGAATAGAAGATCCTAATTGACGTTGATATCCTTGTTTGAATCATATCTTCTTGGCGTGTTTTAATTTGGTTAATCATCTAACTAATTCATTTTTTATTTTGTGAAATTAATATTTATTGCGAAACTCTTTATTTGTCCTGGATCATTAATTAGATACAAGTTATGGCTTGTGATCTTTCTCACTCTTGAGACACTTTTTGATGAATTTATGCAACTAATCAAATTGATTTTCTAATGTTTATCAACAATACAAAACTCCTCCAACTAAAGATTAGAATGTTATTTGAGACTTCTCAACTCTATATTCTATCTTTATTTAGTTACATTAATTTATTGTCTAATTTTTTTAAAAAACATGTAACATAATTAATGTATAGAAGTTATATTTTGTGAAATTAGACCGGTTCGGGTTCATGTAGCTGTTCAAATAATTGGAAGAGGAATGCATCAACCCTTCATAGGGCCCGATGAACTCATAAGAGTGTTTTTGACTTTTGTGAAGAAAATTGATATATGATCCTAAATGAAAAAGATAGATATATAACAACTCCATATAGTCCAAAGAATGCACAGGAGTATTGTGTGTGTATTTATACTAGTTAAGGACCATGCAGTAGTTTTGAACAAAATTATTTATTACATGATCATAAACTATTCTAAATTAACATATAATGACTTCAGAGGGTCTAAATAATGGAGAGGAGTGAGTGTTAGTTTGTAAATTTAGATCAGCTTGATATGATGGAGTAGTTTTGGTTAAAATTATCATATGATCCTCAGTTGTTCTAAATTGGAAAAGAAAGAAATATAGTGCTACATGCACCTAAAATATTCAATTTTGGAAAAAGAAATTATTATATGGATTTAAAATGTTAAAAATTAGAAAAGAAATGCATACAATAATTCTAAAGTTCATAGAACACATACCACTATTTGTTTGTAAAATTAGATCATTTATCCATATAATAGTTTTGCCTAACACTGCTACATATGCACTAAAATATTCACTTTTGGAAAAGGGAATTCCTATAACAACTCCATAAAGTCCATGGAGCATATAGAAGAGCTTAGTTGTGAATTTAGACTAGTTTAAGTTGATATGGTAGTTTTAATTCAAGCTACTATATATGCTAAAATTTATTATGATCAAAAGAATTGTGTTATATGTAGGGAAAATAAATAAAAAATGCAGTAAAAATTTATCCCTCGAGAGATTCATGCGAATGCATAATTACTCTTGCAACTACTCTAGCGAATAAGATTGTTACCTTTGACGCGTGAACAATCCTTAGAAATCTTCTAGTTCTGTAGATCTTAGCACAATCAGAGTGTCCACGTTTCTACGGTATCAACACGAGTACGCCCACTCCTTCGTCTCACAAACTTAGGAATTGGAAAGTGTCACACACCTTCACCTTCTTGCTAGAGATGATATTCAAGGAGGTGAGAAGAAGAAGAAGAATTACCAACCTTTCCCTCCTTGCTAAAGATGGGTATTTAAGGTGGTAAGGTGAAGAAGAAACCAACTCTTCACCTTCTTGCTCTCTTTAATGAGATGGTAAACTTTTTACCTTCTTGCCCTTTTTAAGAGATGATATTGAAGGGGGGAAGGGGAAGAATAATACCAACTCTTCACCTTCTTGACCTCTTTAAAGAGATGGCATTTATGTCAACTCTTCACCTTCTTATCCTCTATAAAGAGATGACAGACTCTTTAACTTCTCTTAGTGGACTCTATAGTTAGGTTGAGTCTTAAAAGAAAATGAAGCATATTGAATTAACTCATTAAATCAATTAACTTAAGATCTGAAATTAATTTCGGATCTTAAATCTCAGACCCACACTATTTTAGTCAAACTAAAATAAAACAATCCCCAAATAACATGCTCTTTGTGTGCGACCCAATATATTCTCATAACGTTGATAGTGTTTCTAAAACAACTTTAGATATACAAGCAATGAGTGGCATCTAGCAATGTATCATTGTTATACTTAAATGACGAGAATATCGAAATCTGACCTAACCTATCTGTGACCATTTTCTTATATAGTTCAGTCATTTTATCCTCAGTATCTAAATTGATTCATGAGGCATAAATCATGTCATCCTCTCATCAATCTATGTGTTTCTTGATCTTCGAGTAGACTTACTTAACAAAATATGCTCAATATCTTATATTAACTTATTTGAACATAACCATGCATTTCAGTAGTTCTACTTTATCAAGAGACCCACAGATATCTCTTTCGTTATATGAAAGTGACAAATTCCATCTATATCACTCACATCTCTCTGCATAACTAATTATATACCCAGTGAACAACTTTATAGTCCACCTTGTTACAGGTGATATTTGTTGATTCCAAAGTACACAACTCCTTATGTAGGAAACCGTAGTAACTTCGTGTCTAAAGACTATTTATACAAATAGTCACTTTGAGAATGTTTATAACACTCATATAATGATCCATGAAATTTCTCATAGCGAATCAATTCAATACATATTCTCTAATATATATCTACGTGTGAACTTAATATTTAATATCCATGACTTGTGAGATCAAGTCATCTGTTGACCTACATGCTAATCTTAACGTATTAATATTGCCCTTTTATTAACACATGATGAGAAATATTTAAGAGTAGTGTTCTATATATATCGACAACCTCTTGTTGGTGCAAAGTGTGGGGTCGTTGTAATCGATAGAGGGGGTGAATAGCGATTACTAAAAATTTTCAGAACAACAGAAAACAAGGAGGAAGAATAAAGAAACAATGCTAATAAGTTTCTTTTTACTTGGTTTGGAGTCTTTAACGGCTCCTACTCTAAGGCTCATGGTCCTTGACTGTTTTTGTTGGGCAATTCTATAATTCGAATAGGAGTTACAAATATATAATTCGGGTACAGAATTAAACAACAAATTTAAATTATATCGACGACACAAGAAAGGTTATAGAGCATCCTGGGCAACGTGTCATCGATCTTGATCGTTGGCGGCGCGGGAAACTCGAGCACGGAAGAGATTCGGAGAGCATTGGAGTGCTTGAGTCACAAGAAAGCTATTCTGAGTTGATCTTAGTTGTTGTGGAAAGAAAAGGGGTGAAGCCCCTTATATAGCCTGTTCTCGGGCGCCTGAGGCTTCTTGGGCGCCTGCCACGTGTAGCGAATCGGGCGAATGCTTATCCGCAGACTCGGCCAAACCTTATCCCTCATTCTTGGGCTCCTGGGACCTTTGAGGTGCCTGATGGCTCGCAGGCGCCTAAGTTGCTGACGTGGTAACCAGCAAGCTCAGCCACTTGTTGGTGCAAAATGCATCAGTGATGAACAGTTATCCTCTAGTATTTCGATGTTTGACAATATACTAAAGTTAGTGACAATATGTTAGACAATATGTTAAGGGTGGTCAAAGTGATCAAGGGTTAAACCAAATAGGATCTTATGTTTCGTAGGGTAAACCTAGGTTTGATCAGATTGACGAAAGGGTTAAGCCAAACAGAATCTGATGTTTGGCAGAATGAATAGAACCCTAGGATGGTCAGTTTGACCAAGGGATTAAACCAAACCGGACATAAGGTTTGGTATATTTACCTGAAAGATGGAGGAAGTTTAGTTAGGATCATGATGACTAGTAAAGGAGTGATTGTGGTGAAAGAAATCCTAGTGAGTGAAGCTAGGAGAACTAAATCCTAGTGAGTTAAGCTGGGTCCTAGCAAGGGAAGCTAGGTGAAAGAAATCCTAGTGAGTGAAGCTATGTGGACTAAATCCTGGTAAGTGAAGCTGGGTCCTAGTGAGTGAAGCTAGGTGGACTAAGTCCTGGTGAGTGATGCTGGGCACGAAGTCTTGGTCCGGGGGACTGAGCACTAAGTCTTGGTCGGGGATCGGGCAACGGAGTCTTAGCCGAGCAAGGATTGCAGACAGAAGTAGAGACGGGTCAAGGTCGGACATCTCGAGATCCGAGTTCTCGGAGGCCGAGCAAAAGTCCAGTCGGAGGTCCCGGATGGCAAAAGCTTTAGTCGAGCGGGGATCGCGAACAGAAGTAGAGACGGGTCGAGGTCGGACGTCTCAAGATTCAGGTTCTCGGAGGTTGAGCGCAAGTTTAACCGAAGGTCCCAGTTGGCAAAAGTAACTTCTCCAGGGTGGAGTAGGTGAGGACGCGTTCCCCAGGAAAGGGAACATTAGGCGTCGGTTCGACCTAGGATTTCGGGTAAAATCCAAAGTCAGAACCAATCAATTAAGGCTAAGATTACTTGTGTTTTTGTCTTGTGTTTGTTGTCTTGCAGGTACCTGGAGTTGGAGGCATGACAAGAGAGCAAACATAGGGAAAATGACCTGGGAAGAGGTCTTCCTGGGCGCTGGGAAGGCATGACTTATCCCTACTGCGATTTCGGTGTGACGAATGAGGTTTTGACAGCAACGTGGTAGGCGCCCAAGAGCTTAGAGGCGCCCGAGAAGCTAGTATATAAAGGGGTTCGACCCCTCATTCCAAGACATCAACTTTCACATCTGTCTAAGCATTCTGTGCGAAGTAAAAGTGCTACTGTAGCGACCCGCCTTCTCTACCTTGGACGGACCGTTACTTGTCTACTTCTTGTTCTAATGCACGACTAAAAATGCGAAACTTTCTTACTTTCTTTTTTTTTCTATCTAAAAATGATATTCTAACTTTAATAGTCATGCATTTAAACTCATCACACAAGGCTCTATAACATTACTAAAGCATTATGGAATATGAATGTAAATCTTACTTTTCTAAGCATATTTAAAGCAATAAAACTTAATTCAAAAGGAGCCTAACAACATCTTGGCACATGCAACAAATAGCTCCATTAAAGCATCGCTATTCAAAACTAGTCACGCTCATACTTATCCAATGCAATCATAAGGATGTATATACTAAATAGAAGGGAATAATAAGCTCACGAATAAGTCTAAAATTCAATGTATCCACATGCTAAACTACTCATGCCCTTGCTCATCTAGTGCATTCACAAAAGTATGCATACTAATTGAAATGACATGGAATCTTCATTCTACAAAATTGAGCATGTAAAACTATCCGAAGCATAAATGTTTAATAAACTCCATAACACAATAACTTGGAATTTGGAAATCTTAAGCATTGCATTTCAAATAAGCTAAACTGTCTCGTCCCAAGGATCTCTCCAAGGTCAGCCACCACACACACGTCACTCAGCACCGCCTCGTCGCCTTCCTTCAGAATTGCTTGCCTTTACCTTTATCTGCAGTAAGAGGAAATGCAACTAATAAGCATAAAGCTTAGCAAGTACTATCTAGCTCACAAAATCTCGAAATGTGCAGGCATGCTTTTTAAACAATGTGAAATCACATGAGATACTTTTATGCTTAAAAGAAACACTAAAACATGTATAACTCAAAACATGCATACTCAAGCATTAATAAGTCTTAACTCACTTTTTCTTGGCTTAACTTGAAACTTTAGCAATTCTTTAACTTTAAATCTTTCTTTAACTTTTAGAAAATTTCCTTAAACTTTAGAAAAACTTTGCTAAAGCATATACTTGAAAATAATAACTCACTTGGATCCACTTAAGACGTAAGTACCATCTTAGGCGCGTTCCCTAAAAGGTTGGGGTAGCGAGCCGCCAATCCTAATAGAGCAGACCTTGGTCTACCAGGGCCAAGACCTTGGAATTGGACACCTGGATTTCTTTAACGACGCCCTTGGACGCCGGGTACTGGCCTTAGAAAATAAAATAGCTTTTCTTTCTTTTCTTTCTTATCTTTAAATGCCTTGGCATTTTATCGAACACCTTGTGTGCCCAAATCCCTAAGTCTTGACTTTTGGGGATTTCGTAAGGCCTTGGCCTTCTCTTTTCTTTTTCTTTATCTTTCTTTTCTTTTCTTATAGATTTCTTAGACCCTAAACTCACATAGGGTACTCTATCAAATATATATAAGCATATAATGAACTAAGATCACATGCAACATCTTAACTAAAAGTAAATATCTCCTTTAAAACTTTTAAGGGAAAATTCTTGCGGAAAATCGCCTCTTACTGCAGGTGAGCAGTACTTACCTTGATTTCTTGGACTTACAACCGAAATTAGACGACTAGGGCTCGGGTGAAACTCGAGATCTCTACGAACCATCCGCGCCTACGTGTTCTTCTCGTCGAGACGAACGAAACGCTCCGACCCCCTTGAGATTCCCTTAGCCGGCGCCCCTTAGGAGAGGAGAGGAGGAAAGAAAACCTAGGTTCCCTTTTGTTTTCGCCGCCCCTCCCTCGCCCCCTTCTCCCACGCAGCCGAAAATTCTCCTCCAAGGGTTTCACGCGACTTAAGCGGGGTTTAAATACCTCTTCATGAAAAAACTTAACTACTCTATAAAATTATTTCTCTCCACCTTTTGTTGTGCTTGATACCCTAGCCTAGCCGGTCACTTGCGCGCCCTTAAGGGCTTGCTCCTCCTGTGGTCGCGAGTTCGAACCCTCCTGCTGCCCTTTAACGTTTTTCTTTTTTTTAAAATACTAAACGGACTCGGAAAATTCCATAAAAATATTCTAAAAATTCCTAAAAATATCTAGAATATTTCTAAAACATTTTTAAATAGTTCTAAGGACTTTAAAAACTTCAATATGGAAATTTCGGGGCGTTACAATCCCCCATACCTTATAAAAAGTTCGTCCTCGAACTTAAAATAATTCTGGATATTTTTCTCTCATGCTGTCTTCACGTTCCCAAGTAGCTTCCTCATGCTTTTGATTCTGCCAGATGACCTTCACTAGTGGCACTTCTTTATTTCTTAATCTTTTAACTGCTTTGTCCACTATCTGTGTCGGTCTGCTCTCATAGCTAAGATCTTCTTGGATCTGTACTGACTGAGGCTGAATCACTTGGCTAGGATCGTGAATACACTTCTTTAGCATAGAGACATGAAAGGTACTGTGGATAGCTGACATATCCTCTGGTAAGCCCAGCTCATATGCTACCTTACCAACCCTCTTTATGATCTTGTAGGGTCCTATGTAGCGAGGACTTAGCTTGCCCTTTTTGCCAAATCTCATCACTCCCTTCATAGGAGCGACCTTGAGGAATACTGAATCTCCAACTTGGAATTCAAGTGGCCTACGGCGTGTGTCAGCATAACTTTTCTGTCTACTCTGGGCAGTCTCAATCCTCTGGCGGATCATCTGGATAGCCTGCGTGGTCTCATCTATAAGCTCAGTCTGGCTGCCTAGTCCTAACTCCATCTCTTTCTTCTCACCAGCTTCTTGCCAGCATATGGGTGATCTGCATTTCCTGCCATATAATGCTTCATAAGGTGCCATTTTGATAGTGGCCTGATAGCTATTGTTGTAGGCAAATTCAGCTAAACACAGGTACTTGCACCAACTGCCTTTAAAATCTAGTGCACAGGCCCTGAGCATATCTTCTAAAATTTGATTTACTCTTTCTGTCTGTCCATCAGTCTGGGGATGGAAGGCTGTGCTGAATTTAAGTCTGGTGCCCAGTGCGTGCTGAACACACTCCCAGAAGTGAGAGACAAAGCGCCCGTCTCTGTCAGAAATGATAGACTTCGGAACTCCATGAAGCCTGATCACCTCTTTCACATATAACTGCGCCAAATGCTCTACTGAGTGCGACACCTTGATGGCTAGAAAGTGGGCAGACTTGGTCAATCTGTCCACTATCACCCAAATTGCATCGTGTCCATGGGTGGTCCTTGGGAGACCTGTGATAAAGTCCATGGATATCTCTTCCCACTTCCACTCTGGAATGGGAAGAGGCTACAGAACTCCTCCTGGTCTCTGGTGCTCTGCTTTGACTCTCTGGCAGATCAAGCAGGTACTGATATATCTGGTCACGTCTCACTTGAGTCCAGACCACCAGAACCTTTTCCTTAAATCTTGGTACATCTTGGTAGAACCAGGATGCATAGAGTACGGGGTACTGTGGGCTTCTTCTAGAATATTCTTTCTTAGTTCCTCATCATTGGGGACGCAAAGGCAGTCTCCAAGATAGAGGATGCCACTATCTGATACTCGAAACTCTGAATTTTCTGCCTCTTGGATCTCCTGCTTGATCTTCTGGATCTCTGGGTCTTGACTTTGCTTTCTTTGTATATCCACAAGCAGGGTTGACTCTAGAGTCAATGCAGAAAGTTGCCCAATTATTACCTCGACTCCAAAATCCTTTATTTCTTTCTGAAGTGGTAGAGACAGTGATGATAGGGACATCAGTGCTGCACAGGATTTCCTGCTCAGTGCATCTGCCACTTTATTAGCTTTACCTGGGTGGTAGAGGATTTCACAGTCATAATCTTTGACCAACTCTAGCCACCTGCGCTGCCTCATATTCAGATCCTTCTGAGTGAAGAAGTACTTCAAACTCTGATGGTCTGTGAAGATTCTGCACTGCACTCCATACAGGTAGTGTCTCCAGAGCTTCAGTGCAAAAACCACAGCTGCTAGCTCAAGGTCATGAGTAGGGTAATTCTTCTCATAGTCCTTGAGCTGTCTGGAGGCATATGCTATTACTTTACCGTCTTGCATGAGGACAGCTCCAAGGCCCATCTTGGATGCATCACTGTAGATGTCAAAGGCCTTGTCACTCTCTGGAACAGTCAGGATGGGAGCACTAGTCAATCTTTTCTTCAGTTCTAGGAAGCTGTGCTCGCATTTATCTGACCACTCAAACTTCTGATTCTTTCTGGTCAGAGCTGTGAGTGGAGAGGCTATTCTGGAAAAGTCCTCCACAAATTTTCTATAATATCCTGCCAGGCCTAAGAAGCTTCTGATTTCACTGGTATTCTTGGGTCTACACCAGTTGCTGACTGCTTCTATCTTGGCTGGATCAACTTGAATGCCTTCTTTGGATACAATGTGACCTAGGAAGGTCACCTGATCTAGCCAAAACTCACACTTTGAGAATTTTGCATAGAGCTTCTCCTGCTGAAGGATCTGCAGCACTATCCTCAAGTGTGTAGCATGGTCCTCTGGAGTCTGTGAGTATATGAGAATATCATCAATAAATACAATGACGAATTTATCGAGATACTCCCTGAAGATGTGGTTCATCAGCTCCATGAAGACTGCTGGAGCATTGGTTACTCCAAAAGGCATCACTACAAATTCGTAGTGGCCGTATCTTGTCTTGAAGGTCGTCCTGGGGATGTCACTTTCTTTAACCTTTAGCTGATGATACCCAGAACGCAGATCTATCTTCGAGAACACTGTAGCCCCTTTGAGTTGATCAAATAAATCATCTATTCTAGGAAGGGGGTACTTGTTCTTGATGGTTACCTTGTTCAGAGCTCTGTAGTCTATGCACAGACGCATAGACCCATCCTTCTTCTTGACGAAAAGTACAGGAGCTCCCCAGGGTGAATGACTCGGGCGGATGAAGCCCTTGTCTAGTAGCTCCTGGAGTTGCTCTTGTAATTCCTTCAGCTCTGCAGGAGACATACGATATGGGGCTTTTGAGACCGGACCGGTACCTGGCACCAGCTCAATCTCAAATTCCACCTCCCTGTTGGGCGGTAGTCCAGGTAGTTCTTCTGGGAACACCTCTGGATATTCGCAGACTACCCGTACATCCTCCTGTTTGAGTTCTTTCTTTGCTTCTGAGTCCACTGCGTGTGCAAGAAAACCAGCACACCCTTGCTCTAGCATCTGGTGGGCTGCCAAGGCTGAGAGGAATTTCTGAGTCTTCCTCTTTGGGGCTCCTTGAAACTCGAATGGTGGTTCTCCTTCTGGGCTGAAAACCACCTTCCTTCTACAGCAGTCCACTGAAGCGCTGTACTTACTGAGGAAATCCATGCCCAGTATGATGTCGAAGTCTTGCATCGCAAGGACTATCAGATCGACATATAGCTCTCGGTCTAAAATCTTGATTGGCACAGCCCGGAGCCACTGGGTGGATTCCATGATCTCCCCTGAAGGGAGAGTTGTCAGGAATCTGGACTCCCAACTCTCTGCAGGCACCTGTAACTTACTAGCAAAAG
>JAGFNQ010003859.1:0-88186 GCA_024364735.1 Boesenbergia rotunda
TTGCCATAGCTTCCTTAAACGTTTTTATCATTTGAGGTGAATTTCCTGTCAAAATAAGATCATCTACATATAATGATACCAATAAGATGTTACCATTATCTGCTCTTACATAAAGAGCATGCTCATAAGGGCATTGCATAAAGCCATTTTCTTTGAAGTATGCATCAATTCTTGAATTCATGCTCTCGGTGCTTGCTTCAGCCATAGAGAGCTTTTTTCAAACTTCAACACCTTTCTTTCTTGCCCCCTCTTGATATAGGCCAGCCTGTTGTTCAACATAGACTTCTTCTTCTAGGTAGCCATTAAGGAACGCCGATTTGGACATCAAGGTGAAAATATTTTCTACTTTAGTTGAGCGGCTAAGGAGATTATCAACCTTATAGTTTCCATTCGGGCAACGGGAGCAAATACTTCTTCGTAGTTAATGTCGGCCTTTTGTTTGGTAGCCTTTTGCCACAAGTCGCGCTTTGAACTTTTCTATTTCTCCTTGAGCATTTTTCTTCACTTTATAAACCCACTTCAGACCAATGGGTTTGTGGCCATCGGGCAAAGTAGTAAGATGCCAAGTTTCATTCTTCTCAATTGCCTTCATCTCTTCATCCATGGCTTTCTTCCATTTGCTATCTTTAATAGCTTCTTCAAAAGATAAAATCTCTTCATTAGCATAAAGGACAAATGATATTAAGTGGAGTTGTCACCTCATATAATTCTCGAAGGACTCCTTGTCTTTTGCGGAGGAGGATCTTCTTCATCCGAAGATGATGAAGAGGTAGGCAACGGTGGTGGAGTTGGTTTCTTTCTCCTTCACTTGCTCTTCTTCTTGAATCATCACCATATTAGTGCTCCAATTCCAAGCAACATCTTCTTGAAATTCAATATCTCTACGTATGATAATCATTTTGTTCACTGGATTATAGAGTCTGTAAGCCTTCGATCTTGCATCATAGCCAATAAAAATGCCAAGGTAAGCTTTTGTCATCAAGCTTCGTTCTTCGTTGATCCGGAATGTGTGCATAGGCAATACACCCGAAGATCTTCAAATGAATACACAAGGCTTGTATCCGGTCCATGCTTCTTGAGGTGTAACTCCTTCTAGATTCCTTGCAGGACATCTATTTAGCAAATAAACAGCACAGTTTACCGCTTCGGCCCAAAGTTCTTTAGGCACTTCTTTCGTTTTTAGCATACTTCGAACCATGTTAAGAATAGTTCGGTTCTTCCTTTTAGCAACTCCATTTTGTTGAGGGGAGTAAGGTGCAGTTAAAGGCCTCCAGATTCCATGATTTTTGCAGAATTTTTCAAATTCTTTTGATGTGAATTCGCCACCACGATCTGACCACATCGCCTTGATAGTATAGCCGGATTGATTTTCTACCAATCCTTTGAATTCCTTGAATTCTCAAAAGCTTCGTCTTTATTCATCAAAAGATAAACCCAGGTTTTCCTGTTGAAATCGTCAATAAAAGTTAGGAAATACCGACGACCTCCAAAGGAGGCCGGAGTGTTTGGCCCACATATATCTGTATGAATGAGTTCAAGAGGCTTCTTTGTTCGGTTGTGCGATTCATTTGGAAAGCTTGCTCTTGGGTGTTTGCCAAGAACACACCCTTCGCAAATATCCTCTTGAGCATCAATATGAGGAAGACCATTTACCATTCCTTTGTTTGAAAGAAGCTTTAGAACTCTGAAGTTCACATGCCCGTACCTCATATGCCAAAGCCACGTACTGTTCTTCATACATGCACTTAAGCACTTTGCAGTAATATGATTAATATCAAGGGAAAACATCCTATTTTTAGACATAAAAATATGATCAATAAGTTTGTTTTGCTTTCTCAACCGAAGACTACCATTCTTTAGTTGCATATCAAAACCTTTTTCAAGCAATTGTCCAAGACTAATAATATTTGTTTTCATATCGGGCACATAATAAACATCGGTGATATATGTGTGAGCTCCATCTTTAAGTTTGATGAGAATCTTATCAACGCCTCTTACTTGGATTTTGGAAGCGTCTCCAAACGAGACTTGTCCATTCACCCTTTCGTCCAACTCGGCAAACATATCTTTACGCCCGCACATATGATTGCTTGCCCCGGAGTCTAAATACCACAAATTCTTGTTTGTGGAATCTCCATCCTTCCTTGCTAGCAAAACCACATCATTGTCATAGCCTTCTTTTGATGCGTAATTAGCATTTCCTTGCACATTGTTAGAGCGACATTCTGTTGCATAATGTCCAAATTTGTTGCAAGTATAACATTTTACATTTCTTTTGTCATACCTTTGGCCTCTACCTTGATTGTTGTCATTACTTCTTCCTCGGCCTCGAGCAAAGCCCCTGCCACGACCTCTACCTCGGCCACATCCATGGAAATCACCACGACCACCGCCGTTTTCTCGCGAACCTTCGGTCTTTGATTCCTCTTTCTGGTCAACAATCGTGAGCTTGGTTTGTAGAGCTTGCTCCAAAGGCTCTCTCTGTCTTCTTTGCATTCTCATTTCGTGAGCTTGTAGAGAGCTTAATAGTTCTTGCACCTTTATTTCTTTTACATCTTTTGATTCTTCAATGGCCGCAACTACATAGTCATACCTTGGCTCCAACGAACGTAGAATTTTCTCTACGACGCGACTATCTTCAATGTCATCGTCATTTCTTTTGAATTGGTTGACAATGACCAATACCCTTGTAAAATAGTCTGATATATTTTCAGACTCTTTCATCTCCAACGATTCAAATTCCCCTCTCAAGATTTGAAGACGAATACTCTTTGCTCTTTCATCACCTTTGTATGCTACTTGTAGGATCTCCCATGCCTTCTTGGAAGTTGTAGCTTCGGCTACTTTCTCAAAAGTAGCTTCATCAAGAGCTTTATAGATAAAGAAAAGAGCTTTCTTATCTTTTCTTTTTTGTTCTGCCAATGTTGTCTTCTGTGCCTCCGTTTGGTCGACTCCTTTTTGAGGTGCTTTATACCCTCCTTCAACAATATCCCACAAGCCTTCGCTCTCAAGTAAGACACTCATTTGGATACTCCAATTACCATACTTCAAGTCAGCAAGACGAGGGATAGGAAGCATCGATTTCAGAGGTTCGCAATCCAAACCTCCTGATCGGTCACCGGACCGATCAGGGAGCCTCCTGATCGGTCACCAGACTGATTAGGTCATGACCAGACAGATCAGGCTCCGTCCTGATCGATCATAGAGAGGAACCTACGACGCTAGATCGTTCTCTAGAACGATCTGCACAGTGATCCTGATCGGTCACCAGACCGATCAGGAGCAGTTCAGCAAGGGAACTCAACCTCACTGTTTGCTCCCTGATCGGTCACCAGATCGATCAGGAGCAAAGCAATGGGTGAAACGCATACTCCCTGATCGGTCACCAGACCGATCAGTCATCGCTGGATCGGTCACCATACCGATCCACGAAGGAGCACTACTAGAAAAAAATGCATTCAACAACAGTGAATCACTGTTGTCGTATGCCAAATACCACTGTTGTTAAAGGCCATGTTGTTAAAGGGGGGGTCTACGACAACAGTGAATCACTGTTGTCGTTTGGTCTACGACAACAGTTTGACAACAGTTTTCCACTGTTGTCGTATATCACATTCGACAACATTTTGACAACAATTTTTCACTGTTGTCTTTTATTATATTCGACAACAGTTTTATAACCGTTGTCGTATATCAATAACAACAGTTTATCACTGTTGTCGTTTAGGATTTTCACTGTTGTCGTTTAGATGAGTTTTAACAACGGTGTTTAACTGTTGTCGTATACCGAATTCACCGTTGTCTTTTATTATATTCGACAACAGTTTATGACTGTGTTGTCGTTTATCAATGACAACAGTGATAAACCGTTGTCGTTTATAATATTCACCATTGTCGTTTAGAAAAACTTTAACAACGGTGTTTAACTATTGTCGTATGCCATATTCACCGTTGTCTTTTAATATATTCGACAACAATTTTATCACTGTGTTGTCATATATCAACGACAACAATTTATCACTGTTGTCATATACCATATTCACCGTTGTCTTCTATTATATTCGATAACAGTTTTACCTATATAGCACTGTTGTCGTTTATCTACAACAACAATTTAGCTTTAAAAAAACCTGTTGTGCGTTTGTACTGTTCCACAACAGTTTCATACCAATTTGACAACAAAGATATTTCCATTATATTTTCAATTAAAAGGCAATAATTTAACCTCGAAACAAAAACTATATCGAGCACCGTGCCAACTCCCTGATCGGTCACCAGACCGATCCAGGGGCTCCAACCTAGCCCTCCAAGCTAGGGTTTCATCCACCTTAGCCCTCCAAGCTAAGGATTTTTCACCTAACCCTCCAAGTTGGGAATTTGCACCTAACCCTCCAAGTTAGGACTTTTCACCTAGCCCTCCAAGCTAGGACTTTTCACCCAACTCTTCCGGATTAGGACTTTCCAAACCTAGCCCTCCAAGCTAGAACCTGACCCTCCAAGCCAGGACTTTTTCACCTAACTCTCCAAGATGGGAATTTTCTCCTAACCCTCCAAGTTAGACTTTTCACCTAGCCCTCCAAGCTAGGACTTTTCACCCACCTCTTCCGAATTAGGACTTTTCACACACCTAGCCCTCCAAGCTAGGATTTTCAACACCTAACCCTCCAGGTTAGGATTTTCCAACACCTAGCCCTCCAAGCTAGGATTTTTAATACCATACCTGATCCCCGACCAGGACTTAATCATAATCATCATAATCAACCTACACTAAAATCGATGTCAACACCAAAACAACAATCAGGGTCAGACTGCATCAACAAAAAGGACATCACAAATTTATTAAGCCTTCTCGATCAAGAATTTCCTATTCGAGATTTAGGAAATGCTCATTTTTTTCTTGGTATTGAACTTATTCCACATGATGAAGGTTATATCCTCTCTCAAAGCAAATATATTACTGGGCTTCTTCAAAAAGCTAAAATGGATAGAGCACGTCCGGTCTCTACACCGATTGCTCCAAATAATGTCTCTACACCTTCTTCCTCTTCGGTAATGGTTGATCCTCAGGTTTATCGAAGTATTGTTGGAGCTTTACAGTATGTTACTATCACGCACCCTGATATTACGTTTGCAGTAAATCGTGCTTATTAATTCATACATACTCCCACTGAACAAAATTGGGAAGGTGTGAAAAGAATATTTCGTTATCTCAAAGGAACTATTCTACATGGCCTTCTTTTATATCGACATTCATCTTGAGATTTACATGCTTAAAACGATGTAGATTGGGTAAGTTCTCCTAAAAATAGACGCTCTACTAGTGGATATGCAATATTTCTTGGATGAAATCTTATCTCTTGGAATTCGAAAAAGCAACCTACAGTATCTCGTTCAAGCACTGAAGCTGAATATAATGCTATAGCCAATGCAACGTCAGAAATTATTTGACTTCAATCCCTTCTTTCGGAACTTCATTTTGCATCGCATATTGCACCAAAAATTTGGTGTGATAATATTGGAGCAATATATCTTATATCAAATCCAATATTTCATGCTCGTACAAAACATGTTGAAATTGATTTTCATTTTGTTCGAGAGCGCGTGGCAACCAAACAATTATCTATTTCTTATATCTCTGTAGAAGATCAAATTGCTAATATCTTTACCAAGCTATTATCCAGACAACATTTTAGCAGAATATCATGCAAACTTAACGTCGGAGATCTCCCGTTAAGTTTGTCGGGGGGGGGGGGATAAAAGAGAATAAATTATTGACCGTGTCAATAATTATTAGATATTTTCCTTATTAATCTGTTAATTGATAGTTTCTTTATGAATATGTTAATTAACAGTTTTCTTATTAATTTTTTATTTGACTAAGCATCCTAAAGCCTATATAAATTGTATATCTCATGGACAAGTTTTTTCAATTAATTAAGGAAGTATTTTGTTATCTCTTCTCTTCTCTCTCTCTATCTCTCTCTCTACTTCTCTTATTTTAACACTACGGAAGTTTCCCACTGACTATCAGGGTAAACCGGAAAGTACTCATGGACACTCATCCAGATGACTAGTATTCTTAGACTTGCTTTTCACTAGAGAGAATATTTCCTATAGTGCATTGATCCGGTCGAGTAGATTTTCTGAGCCGATCAGGAGCTCAGTCGGGTCAAGTCTCGGTCGGGCAAAGACAGTCTGGCGCACCAGACGTCAGTCCAGCTTGGGGAATCAGAGTTCGAAGTTACTCGGGCTGGGGGCCGATCTGCGGTATTCGGTCGGACGTTCCCGACCGGGAGTCACCGGTCAGGGATGTTCAGTCGGGCAAAGGTAGAAGCACGTGCCGAGCCCCCCTGACAGGGGAAGCACCCAATATGTAATGACTTTCCCGGTCGGACGTTCCCGACTGGGAGTCACCGGTCAAGGATGTTCAGTCGAGCAAAGGTAGAAGCACGTGCCGAGCCCCCCTGACAGGGGAAGCACCTAATATGTAATGGTCATCCCGGTCAGACGTTCCCGATCGGGAGTCACCGGTCAGGGATGTTCGGTCGGGCAAAGGTAGAAGCACGTGCCGACCCCCCCCCCCCTAACAGGGAAAACACCCAATATGTAATGGCCTTCCCGGTCGGACGTTCTCGGTCGGGAGTCGTTGGTCAGGCATTCTTAGTCGGGCAAAGGTAGAAGCATGTGTCGGGCTCCCTTGAAGAGGGAATCGCCCAGTATATAGTGGCCCTCTTGGTCGGGCCCTCCCAGACATGGATTCCTGGTAGGGCACATCCGGACGGGAAGTCCCGGTCGGGCGCTCCCGGTCGGGAGCCTTAGGTCCGTTCCAAAGACATGAATAGTCAAGAAGTCTGGCTTGCCTGTCCGATCATCTCCACTCAGTCGGTCAGGCCTTAATAGGCTCACAGTTGCCCAATAGGATGAGCCTGAGTGATCGGATAGCCACGTCACCCCCCAATTGAGTTAACTATCATCAAGCTCCCAACAACAATGAGATCTCCCCAAATCTTCCCATTATAAGAAAAAGACATCTGACATAATCATAACTTGTCAGGGCATCAGGCATTAATGGCGATGGGAATGACCTGATGGACGTTTAGGTGGCTGTGGCAGACTCACAGAGTGACTAAGGCTGCCAAAGGGTCAGCTAATCAGGTTTTAATGAGACAAGACAGCTTTGACAAGACAGAAGGCTTCCCCCTCTCCTATATAAACCCCTCGTGGAGCTCCAAAGAAGGGGTTCTTTTATGGCAATTGAAATCTCTCCTCCACCTTGCGTTCTCGTTTTGGTCCGACCCCGAGTCACCTTTGTCCTACTAGCTCTCAAGCCCGACCTCGACTCACACGCTATCACAACCCAGGTCCTCTTGGTCAGATCGAGTCATCCGAGTGAGAACTCTCTTCGCTTGTCGACAAGATCATGCATCGTAGTCGAGAATCAAATCTTAAATCCCTTAATTATCTATTGAAAAGACTAATTATTAGACCATTACCAGGTGCATTTATGAGTTGTTTTCAAGGAAATACGTAAATGTATTATAAATGCTTCAAGAGGTTATAACCTCAAGCAGACAATCAAGAGCATACAGTCATAAGCTAATAATAGCCATCAACCTCTAGACAAGAGGTATCCACCACTCTCATTCTCAAAACACTCAATCAATGCAAGTCCATAAAGTGATATACATGTATTTAGTTCTTGTGAAACATCTTATCCACATCAGGAGTCGTACCTTCAAAGCGACATCAATTGTAGGCTTCCCACAAGACATATATCATACTTGAGATGCCAAGGTGTTGGACCTTAATTTTTCAGTTGCCTCCTTTGTAATGCCGCCCAAAGATCTAGACAAGCTCGTCTATTGTTGGAACTTCATGTCTAACCTCTATTCATCACTTTACCTATCCCATAAAACACAAGTGATGGGTCACTCAAAAAACAAGTGGGTGTTGGACTCCTCCTAACATCGACAAAGCACACAAGCTTTGTTCAGCTCATATGATATCTTGTTCGTCATTCGCAGCTTTCCATGTGCAAGTAGCCACATTATAAAGCGATGCTTTGACATGATTTTTGGCCTCCAAACCACTGGCACCCAATCCACCATTGGTCCTCTCAACTTAAAGACATCATATGCATTTGTAGGCCCATTTTCTCCCTAGCAACCCACTCAATAAACATCATGTTTGCTGCCCCTTTGCCATGTGAACCCTACAAAATTTTGTTTCGTATGCCCCCAAGCCACTTAATAAAATGGGAGTCCAAGGCCTTGACCGTCCATTGCCAAAAATCAACACCCTTGATATAGTGTTGGTGCACCCATCTCACCCATAGCGAATCTATTTTGGATTGAATGTTCCATAGTGGTTTGCTTAATAGAGCCTCATTCCATGCATGGAGATTTCGAAGTCCATATATCCACCATCTTGTTTAGAACAACAAATGGTAGTGCTAGATGTGTATACTAAAAGACATTGCTCTTTTTATATATGAGATCATCTAAATTTTGAAAAGAGAATCACAACTACACTAGATGCTTATTTATATTAGTACATGCATAAAGTCTATTACTTTACATTGTAGATAATATAGTGTGTGGTGTCACACGGAAGATCATGTTATCAGTTCCTTGCCTAGTATAAGTAGAGACTCACAACCGAGATGGAAATGGACAAACCATCGGGATGGTTGTAGTGTAATTAGGCGTGGTTGATCTTGACCATAAAATTACACTAGTGTGCTTTGAGTATATTGAGCAGGACCAAAACCAGAGGTTATCCAATTTGTACTGACTCGATAATTGGATAGGACCTCAGATTTTATTATGGAGTACGATCCCTTAATCCCAATATAATAACGGACATATATTATTAATTATTGTCTCTTTGATTTACCAATGAGCGAGATTTATTCTGTTAGATCGATAGGTCCGATAAGTTGGAAGATAATATTAATAATATGATGTGCTATTGATTATTGACAGAATCCGTGTCCTGGTGAGTCGGGATGATGATGCCCCCTTGATGAGCTCAAAAGGTTCATCATGCTAAACCCTGCAGGTGGATTTGATCCGGCATGATGATAAGGTTGAGTGGTACTAATCAAGGATCTATAAGTTAATTAATTTGAATTGTCAGTAATTTAAATTAATTAATGGGCATTCAATATCTTAAACACGGGGGGATGGACGACTCGTAATATGTGGAGCCTATATGAAAATATGGGAGTTGGTGAGGAAGTTCAATTAAGATCCTTTAGTGTAATGGATCTTAATTAATGGATCGGGTTTAGATCCATTGGTGGGCCAAGATCCAACTCCTCCTCTTGGTCCCTACCTTAGCCCTATAAATACCCAAGGAGATCATGATACCAAGGCTTAATCAATCCATAGTAAAATAACCCAAGGCCTCTCCCTTTCTTTCCTTCCCTCCTTCTCTCTCCTAGGTCTTCGGTCGGCACAAGACAAGAGGGAGTTCCTTCCCTCTTTTCTTCTTCCTTCCTTCATCATCTCTTGTCCGAGGCCAGCATAGAAAAGGAAGAGGTGTCCTCTTCCTTTAGTGGTGCTCGGCGGTGAAGGAAGTAGGGCCGGTGGCCGACGGTGAGTGGCGCAAGGGGTGGTTGCGGCGGCGCCGCAAGGGAGGAAGAGAAGGGATATCCGGCCAGCTTTGGGTTCAAAAGGGAGGTCTTTCTTCTTTTCTTCTTCTTCTCCATCATCTCCTCGGAGCTACCCTTGTGGCTGGTGGGCTTGGGAGCCAAGAGAGGCTGGCGGCGCAAAGGTTGGAGGAGGTGTGGTCGACGGTTCCAAAACCCTAGAGTTAGGGTTTTTGGTTGGCGTGGAGGAGTGATTGTTTGGAGCCTTCGGTGATCTCGGTTCTCGGTAGACCGTCACCCACACGACGTCTGGGAAGGGAGGGACATAAGGTAGAAGGCCGCGAGGTGATCGGGAAGGTATAATTCTTTCCCAAGCTCCTTACGTTATTATGTGTCATGTTTTATTTGCCTTGTCATTTATGTTAATTATTTAATTATTTTGATTTTGTATCATAGCTAATAATTAAATAATTGGACCCCGACCATAAACACAAAAGCCGACGATCCACTCGTCGTCTTTTCCGCGGTCGAATGGTCAAGCAAATTACAAGGCTCGATCTTTGTTATTGACCGAGTTGTAATTTGGATCGTTCGATACAGGACGAGATGGTCATTGGGAGACGGGTCTCCATTCGGATTAAATTTTAATCCATAGACATAGAGAGGTCTCTCAAGGGCGACCAAGTATTCTCTAGGGAAACCCTTCAAGCCATACCCAATAGGTAGCCCACGATATCGGAGGATGCTTAGAAGACCACACAAACATCCAGCATAAGGCTTTTGATCTTCTCTACGACACCACCGAGTATAGGGAGCATGGATAGTCAAAAACATTCCACTCTTTAGAGGATAGATCTAGCCAACTCTAATCGGCCCGCATATGATAAGGTCTGTTTTATCTAAGCCTTTATCTTATTTGAGATAACATCGAGTAAGAGCTCATAATTTGCAATCCGTAACTTCTCCGCCGCAAGAAGAATTCCATGCAGCAGAAAGGAAACATTCCTTCTAGAAACCCAATGAGCTGAAGCAACCATCTCTTCATTCTATCATCAACTCCGGTCATATACATGTGGGACTCCAATGGATTAGCTTTCAAGCTCACCTCATTCCCAAATTGTGTTGGTACAATTTACACTAATGATCAAACTTAAATTTTAATGTATGACAAATGGTTAAAGTTAGAGTTGTTGTTATTTCACCTTGCTGCCAAGTGTGCAGGATTGAAAAGCTTAGGACCTGACACCAGGCTAAAGTCCAGGGTGGTTGAGTCCAGGTAGGAAGTTCAATTGGGTCCGCGAGGCCTGACAACTGGCTGAAGCTCAGGTTGGTGGAGACCTAGATGAAGTCCAGCTGGGTCTGCAAGACCTGATAGTTGGCTGAAGATTTGATGGGTTAAGAAGCTAAGTATATCTGTAATGGTAAGTAAGGTAAATCATTGAAGGGGGGAAAGACGGTGAGGACGAGTCCCCGGTGGGACTTTAGGTGTGGTCCAGCTTGTTGATGCAGTCTGGCCCGATTGTTGTTTTGGTGTTGACACCGATTTAAGTTTGGTTGAGTGAATTCGGATTAAGTCCTGGTCGGGGACTGGGCACGGAGTGACGGAAATCCCGGTGAGTGAAGCCAGGTCCTGGTGAGTGTAGCCAGGTGATGGAAACCCCGGTGAGTGAAGTCGGGTCCTGGCGAGTGATGCCAGGTGACTGAAATCCCGGTGAGTAAAGCCGGGTCCTGGTGAGTGAAGCCAGATGACTGAAACCCTGGTGAGTGAAGCCGGGTCCTGGTGAGTGAAGCCAGGTGACTGAAATCCCAGTGAGTGAAGCTGGGTCCTGGTGAGTGAAGCCAGGTGACTAAAATCCCGGTGAGTGAAGTCAGGTCCTGGTGAGTGAAGCCAGGTGACTGAAACCCCGGTGAGTGAAGCTGGGTCCTGGTGAGTGAAGCCAGGTGACTGAAATCCCGGTGAGTGAAGCCGGGTCGGAAATCCCGGTGAGTGAAGTCGGGTCCTGGTGAGTGAAGCCAGGTGACGGAAACCTCGATGAGTGAAGCCGGGTCCTGGTGAGTGAAGCTAGGTGACCGAAATCCTGGTGAGTGAAGCCAGGTCCTAGTGAGTGAAGCTAGGTTGAACAAAGTCCCGTTGAGTGAAGCCGGGCATGAAATCTTGTCCGGGGGACTAAGCATGAGTAAGCCAAGTGTCTGGATCAGTCTGGAGTCCGATCAGAAGTTGGCACATGCTCCCGAGTGAAGCTCCCGAGTGAGGTTCCCGAACTCCCGAGCCCGGATCGATCTCTGATCATTCTGGTGAATGATCAGAGAGGGAACAGAATGTTTCTTCTTGGTTACTGATCGTTCTAGTGAACGATCAGAAGAAGGGCTGGAGAAAGGGTCCAAGTGACCTGATCGGTCACTTGGACTGATCAAAGCTCTTCTGGACCGATCAGAAGGGTCCTGATCGGTCTAGGAGTGGCCTGATCGGTCTGGTGACCGATCAGGGCACACCCTGATCGGTCTGGTGACCAATCAGGGACTTCTGGCAGAGAACAAAGGGTTGTTGGCCAGTAAGTTGATGGATCGGTCAGAGTGACCGATCCACGATCCCTGATCGGTCAGTGTGACCGATCAGGGAGTCACTGGATTGTTCAGGCTGGTGCCAGATCGATCAGGACCTTCACTGATCGGTCAGGGTGACCGATCAGTGTCTGAACTTTAATTTGAAAACATTGTCAGATCGCTCTGAATCACTCTGATCAATTCTGTTACTCTGCTGATTTCTTTCGATATGCTTTGCTAATCATCTGATGAGGTTGCAGGTGGGACAGGGATGATTCAAATGAAGGAGGAGGGTCAACTGGAGACTTTCTCTTCGGCAGGTTTGGCTGTTTTCTCTTCTCAGGTTTCAACGGCTTCTGGCGCGGCTGGCGACTCATCGGAGGCTCAGCTGGAGAGGTCTTTAGTGGACTGAGTGCTCAGTGGAGGTCAGTGGATCAGGCTGTGGGTTAGTGGGTGCTGACAAAGCCTGGCGACGAGGAGAGGAAGCTTAAGAAGAAGCTGGAAGCAGAGGAGCGAAAATAGAGGCGAACAGACAGAAAAACGAGAGGGTTTTGGCTGGGTTGTTTGAGCTCTCTGTAAAGCTTCTTGCTTGAGCGTTCCTATTAGATTTTTGGTGAGGTTTCTTCTCGTGATCTCTTGTACTCAAGTTCATTCATCTGTGAGATCTGTGGAGAGGTTTCTCCACCGAGAAGGAGGCTCTATTATATCCGGGTTCACTGGGGCTTGATCTTCCGACGATCAAGGGATCGCCCACCTTACGGGCACGCCCACCTTACGGGCACGCCAAGGAGTAGGGGCAAGTTATCCCCGAATCTTGTACATTCTCGTGTTAGCATCGGTTTACTCTGTATCTTTGTATTTGTCTTTCTGTGTTTGTTTCCGCTACTAATCTTGATTGCAGAAAGATCTCAAAAGAGCCAAAGTTTGTGTTTGGCTATTCACACCCCCCTCTCTAGCCATCCAAAGGTCCAACAAGTGGTATCAGAGCCAGGAGCTCTGTCCAATGGTTTAACATCCGAGAGCTAACAACGATGGCGATAAGGGAAGGCTTCAGCACCAATCGACCTCCATTCTTCGACGGGGCTGATTTTCAATACTGGAGATCGAGGATGGAGTATTATCTCAAGATGGATATCAGTATGTGGTTCTCGGTGAAGGAGGGATTCACCCCTCCAAGAGACGCTGAGGGAAAAGAGCTGGACTTTTCAAGGTGGTCGGCAGAGCAGATAAGAAAAGGGGAAGCCGATGCGAAAGCTGTTGTCACCTTGCAATGCGAGATGACCAAGGAGCAGCTGATCAAGGTTGGCCCTTTCACCACTGCCAAGGACCTCTGGAACAAGCTCATTGAGCTCCATGAAGGAACTCAAGATACCCGGAGAGCCAAGAAAGACCTCCTTCTCAGCCAACTCCAGAACTTGATAATGAAAGAAGATGAAAAGGTAAGTGAACTCCATGGATGATTCAAAGAGATCTTCAATGGCCTACATTCCATCGATGAGAAGGTCAAAAATCGCGACCTTGTAAGGTATGTTCTTAAATCCTTTCCGCGGAATGCCTTGTGGTCATCCATGGTGGATGCTTACAAGGTTTCTAAGGACTTGTCCTTTGTTAAGTTAGAGGATTTATTTTGTGAAATGGAACTACATGAGATCTATAACCAAAGCCCAAAGGAGAAAGGTGTGGCTTTTGTGGCAGGGGACAGAAGAAAGAAGAAGGAGAAGAAGAAGAAGGAAAAGGATGAGAACACCCATCACGTGGCCTTCATGGCACTAGAGGAGTCAAAGGAAGAGAGTGGAGACGAATCAAGTGACTCCTCAACTGCGACTTCATCATCTTCGGATGATGAAGAGGTAATTTCTCCCGAATTAGATAAATGCTATAAACGATAGCTTGCTTGACAAACATGCTTAAGAAATCTAAGGTCAAAGTAAAATCATTAAAATTGGAAGTAGAAATATTGAAAACCTCTAAGGATGAGGTAATTGATGACTTGCACGTTAAGACTCTTGAGGATGAAAATAAGGACTTGAAGAGTGAAGTTGAAAACCTCAAGAATCTTCTTAGGATATTTTCAAATAGCTCCAAAACCTTGGACATGATCCTAAATTCACAAAAAGCGGTTTACAACAAGGTTGGTTTGGGTTACCAACCTAAAGAACCTAGTGTTATATCATTGATGTCAAGACCTCACCTTAGGTCACCAAATGATTCTAGGGTTCAAAAAGTTAGAAAGAGAATGACTAAGGCATGGGTGCCAAAATCATTCATTGTAGATGCTTTAGGTCCCAAAATTTGGGTACCTAAAACATCTATATTTCGAATTGTATAGGCATTGGTTGAGGGGGAGCATCTATCAACATAGGTTGTTGATAATTGGTGCTCCAAACACATAGTCATTCCTAGTTAGGGATGTGCTTTCCATACCCTCCACTTAATGGATAACCATTTACTACCTATGAGAAACGGTTTTTCATCTCAAATTTAGGTGATTAGATTTAAACCAATGGAAACCTTCAATTCCATACACAATGTATATACATGAAGTTTTTTTTAAATTACTAGAAGTTTGTTTTTATTTGTACTTGTGGGGAATTTAAAAGAAAATTTTCTGATACAAACTGATCAAAATTGGAACATATTGATCATGCTTGAAACCTACTGATACAAATTTTTTTAAAATATTGTTTAATCCATAAGGACTTTTGACTCTTGGTGAGGGATTCAAATCATGTTTCAGAAATTTTTCTGAAATATCCAATTGTTAATGCAGTCTGAAATCAGAGTTTCAGAAATCATCTGAAATCGGATCGGTCCACAGACCGATCAGGTTTCATTCTGATCGGTCAATGTGACCGATCAGAGCTCTCTCTGTTCAACTCACAGACTGATGAGCTCTGACTTTGACACTGTCTTTGATTCCTTACTTCATATGAAGCATATACATGTTTTTACCATGATATAATTTTGTATATGTTTTCATATGCAATTCAACACTTACCTTTCATTATTTTGGGTTTGGGGAGAGACCCTCGTTTAAGGGGGAGTTATATTGAAACTTAATAAACATACCCTTTTCGGTGTTTGACAAAGGGGGAGAGAATGGTTGATTAAGTTTAGGGTTAATTATTGTAGGGGGAGGACTTTGATTCCCTACTTCATTTGATACCTAAACTTAAATCGGGTTATCAAACAACAAAAAGGGGGAGATTGTTGATGCAGTCTGGCCCAATTGTTGTTTTGGTGTTGACACCGATTTAAGTTTGGTTGAGTGAATTCGGATTAAGTCCTGGTCGGGGACTGGGCATGGAGTGACGAAAATCCCGGTGAGTGAAGTCGGGTCTTGGTGAGTGTAGCCAGGTGATGGAAATCCCAGTGAGTGAAGCCGGGTCCTGGTGAGTGAAGCCAGGTGACTGAAATCCCGGTAAGTGAAGCCGGGTCCTGGTGAGTGAAACCAGGTGACTGAAACCCCGGTGAGTGAAGCCGGGTCTTGGTGAGTGAAGCCAGGTGACTGAAATCCTAGTGAGTGAAGCCGGGTCCTAGTGAGTAAAGCCAGGTGACTGAAATCCGATGAGTGAAGCCGGGTCCTGGTGAGTGAAGCCAGGTGACTGAAACCCCGGTGAGTGAAGCCGGGTCCTGGTGAGTGAAGCCAGGTGACTGAAATCCCGGTGAGTGAAGCCGGGTCAGAAATCCCGGTGAGTGAAGCCGGGTCCTGGTGAGTGAAGCCAGGTGACGCAAATCCCGATGAGTGAAGCCAGGTCCTAGTGAGTGAAGCCAGGTGACCGAAATCCTGGTGAGTGAAGCCAGTCCTAGTGAGTGAAGCTAGGTTGAACAAAGACCCGGTGAGTGAAGTCGGGCATGAAATCTTGGTCCGAGGGACTAAGCATGAGTAAGCCAAGTGTCTGGATCGGTCTGGAGTCCGATCAGCAGTTGGCACATGCTCCCGAGTGAAGCTCCCGAGTGAGGTTCCCGAACTCCTGAGCCCGGATCGATCTCTGATCGTTCTGGTGAACGATCAGAGAGGGAACAGAATGTTTCTGTTTGGTTATTGATCGTTCTGGTGAACGATCAGAAGAAGGGCTAGAGAAAGGGTCCAAGTGACCTGATCGGTCACTTGGACCGATCAAAGCTCTTCTGGACTGATTAGGAAGGGTCCTGATCGGTCCAGGAGTGGCCTGATCGGTCACCGGAGACTTCTGGCAGAGAACAAAGGGTTGTTGGCCAGTAAGTTGATGGATCGGTCAGAGTGACCGATCCACGATCCCTGATCGGTCAGTGTGACCGATCAGGGAGTCACTGGATTGTTCAGGCTGGTGCCTGATCGATCAGGACCTTCACTGATCGGTCAGGGTGACCGATCAGTGTCTGAACTTTAATTTGAAAACATTGTCAGATCGCTCTGAATCACTCTGATCAATTCTGTTACTCTGCTGATTTCTTTCGATATGCTTTGCTAATCATCTGATGAGGTTGCAGGTGGGACAGGGATGATTCAAATGAAGGAGGAGGGTCAACTAGAGACTTTCTCTTCGACAGGTTTGGCTGTTTTCTCTTCTCAGGTTTCAACGGCTTCTGGCGCGGCTGGTGACTCATCGGAGGCTCAGCTGGAGAGGTCTTTAGTGGACTGAGTGCTCAGTGGAGGTCAGTGGATCAGGCTGTGGCTCAGTGGGTGCTGACAAAGCCTGGCGACGAGGAGAGGAAGCTTAAGAAGAAGCTGGAAGCAGAGGAGCGAAAATAGAGGCGAACAGACAGAAAAACGAGAGGGTTTTGGCTGGGTTGTTTGAGCTCTCTGTAAAGCTTCTTGCTTGAGCGTTCCTGTTAGATTTTTGGTGAGGTTTCTTCTCGTGATCTCTTGTACTCAAGTTCATTCATCTGTGAGATCTGTGGAGAGGTTTCTCCACCGAGAAGGAGTCTCTATTATATTCGGGTTCATCGGGACTTGATCTGCCGACGATCAAGGGATTGCCCACCTTACGGGCACGCCAAGGAGTAGGGGCATGTTATCTCCGAACCTTGTACATCCTCGTGTTAGCGTCGGTTTGCTCTGTATCTTTGTATTTGTCTTTCTATGTTTGTTTCCGCTGCTAATCTTGATCGCAGAAAGATCTCAAAAGAGCCAAAGTTTGTGTTTGGCTATTCACACCCCCCTCTCTAGCCATCCAAAGGTCCAACACAACTTAGAATCATTTTAGAGCTCTAAGTTGAGATCTTGACTAGATCCTGATCTTGGAAAGACATGATTTAATTTATAATCAGTTTCATTTAGCCTGCTTAATGTTTGTACTAACCTTATTTTATAGAGTATACTTTGTTTTAAACTAATATATTTTGTAGGGTCTAAATTATAAAATTCAACCTCGGATGAACAATGCCTAAGGTGCCTCAAGTTGGACATGAGGCACCTCAGTTGGGACTGGAAGCACCCTCTGTGGCTGAGGGTGCCTCCACACAGCTGGCGTTGAAGATTGGTTTGAGCGAGTTGCGGCTCCTCAGTTTGGATCCGAGACGCCTCACTTGGGAACCGAGGTACCTTAGTTTAAATCTGAGCCACCTTCCAGAGAATAAACTGTGCAGGCTTCAAATCTAATATGATTTCAGATATGAGGCACCTTAGTTGGGAATTGAGGTACCTCAGATGCTTAATAAAAGGGCAGCGAAAGCAAAGGTCAAGATAGAACTGTTACTCGCGGTGCTGCGGATGCCCGGGGTACTTAGGCTTGGTCTGGGTGTTATGGACTCCCAACCAAGAATCAAAATCCTAATACCTCACGGTGCTGCGGATGCCCGGGATACTTAGGCTTGGTCTGGGTGCTACGGACTCCCAACCAAGAATCAAAATCCTAATACCTCACGGTGTTGCGGATGCCCGGGGTACTTAAGCTTAGTCTGGGTGTTACAGACTCCCAATCAAGAATCAAAACCCTAATACCTCACGGTGTTGCAGATGCCCGGGGTACTTAGGCTTGGTCTAGGTGCTATGTGTTGGTGCAGAAAGCACCCAAGTCGAACCTGAGTTTTGATAATGGCAAAAGGGTTCAAAAGTTAAGTCTCATTTGTTATCTAACATGTTACTCAAGTGTGCAGGAAAAGTCCTAGCGAAGGACTGCTAGGCACTGGTGAAGGAATGCCAGTGTAAAAAGTCCTAGCGAAGGACTGCTAGGCACTGGCGAAGGAATGCCAGGGGACTAAAGTCCTAGCGAAAGACTGCTAGGCACTGGCGAAGGAATGCCAGGGTACTGAAGCCCTAGCGAAGGACTGCTTGGCACCAGGCGAAGGACAGCTTGGGACTGAAGACCTAGCGAAGGACTGCTAGGCACCTGGCGAAGGACAGCTTGGTATCCAATACCTGGCGAAGGACCGCTAGGCAAAAGTCCAACCGGAGGAGCCAGTTGGCATCAGGTAAATTCTCCCGAGAGGAGTAGGTGAGGACGCGTTCCCCGTCGAGGGAAGAGTAGGCGTCAGTTCGACCTAAGGCTCCATTTGGGAGGCCCAAAGTCAGAACCAAGACAGCTAAGGCTGTATAAACTAACATCTTATTTCTTTATGGTGTTTTGGACTAACCCTGGATGCAGGACCGAAGGAACGAGTGTCTGCAGCTCAGAGAGCCTCAAAAGAGTGAGGCAGCAGCTAACCAGGGCGCCCGGAGTGTCCCGGGCGCCCCCAAGTTGAACACAAAACACATGAAGCAAAGGCAGGCTTCGACAGCTCATGGGCGGGGCGCCCCCGTGCTCCTGGGCGCCCCCCATGCTCCCGGGCGCCCCAGCGTTCCGGGCGCCCCCAGTGCAAGCCTACGAAGGAGAAGCCAGCGAAGCCAAGGGATAAGACTTGACCCGGTCAACCTGAGCGCCCCCAGCGTTGCGGGCGCTGATGGACCCAAACTAGATGTCACGAATGTGGGTCTCAAATTTAAATGTGAATAAAATGCTGGAAACCCTTTTTGCAATCAAAATATAAAAACGTAGTAAAGGGGCTACATGTCGTATTTTTTCCTCGGGACTAGTTGATATAGTTTGATTCTAACTTGGTTTATGTGTCATTTGTGTTTTTGGGTTTCAATTAAGTAATTGGGTTTTGGGTTGTAGATTCGGAATGGAAGCACAAGAAAAATAAAAGAATTTCAACTAAATGCACTAACCAAGTGATGGAAACCAAGAAATTCCACCAAGAGAAAACCTACTCACCAAGGTGGCTAAATCGAAATTAAAAGGGAACACAATGGATATTAAATGTAATCTTGATGCTAAACAATGTATAAGTGTAGGGATGGCAAATTTTGGAAACAAACAAGCTTAACACAATCAAAAGCATGCGAAATTTAGAAATCAAACAAACAATTCAACTCAACTAGCTATAATTTTTTTTGGAAGCCAAGCTCTGCAAACAAAATTCAGAAATGGATGAATGCAAACTTATTGATTTCAAACACAATCATATGCCACAAAAACAGGTTAAATTCGGATGCAAATAGGTCCCAAAACAGTTGGCACGCAAGCTAAACTCTTTGTGCCAAAAACTATCACCAAATTTAAGAAATCAGTAAACTTTCAACTCAATTTTTTTTAAAACTGATTGGTTCAATTGGGAAGCAAGGCTATTAGGAAAGAACTAAGCAAGACTAAGGCAAGGAATTGAGATTTGAAATCAGAACTTGAGAAACAAAAATTCAGAAACCGAATGGCTGAAATTAAAGATGCAGAATTGAAAGGATTAGCTACAGATTTTTTTCCGAAATGGATCAAAGGCTAAGCTAGCTAATGCAAACTAAATTCAAGTAACTAATCTAGGTACAAGGAAACCTAAACTAGCAATTACTTGACAGAAACTAGTGTAATGGAATTGAAACTACTAATATGCAGAAACTCAGCTTGGCACGCAACAAAGTAGTTGGCACGCAGCAATGTAAACAAAAGTAAACTGAAATTTAACTCAATTGATTACTAAACAAGTTCCTCAGTTACTTAACTTGAAGATTTAAAACCTAATGAAGCTCAACAATTCAGGAAACAAACTCGAACAGCTGCTAAAGGAAATTTCAGAAACAGGACAGATTGCGGCAGAAACGAAATCTACAGCTAAAACAGAATTTAAACTAAAGAAACTACTCCTCGATCCCTTCCCGAGCTCAAAATCTTCTTGGTCGTCAAGCAAGAGCTGGCCTCGAACCCCTAAGCTCAGCAAATCAGTGGAAATCAGCCTCAATCCTTCAATTCTGCTCAAATTGCTTCAACTGGGAGAATTCCGATCCGAACTCTTCAATCTCAGTTTGTGGAGCTGCGATGATGATTTGGAGAAGACCTGAGCTCACCTGAGAACCCCTACAAGTGGCTCAGATCGTCGGAAAAGGATTATGGCTGAGATTTCAGTGCTCGGACCACAGATGATGCCGAAACCCTCAAACACCTCTGTCCGGACGAAATTTGAGATGAATTCTCGATCGAAACTGCCTTCAAGGATTCAGATGATGATCTAAGGATGAAATCGAGGTGGTCACGCCTTCTTGGATGAAAAACTTGAAGAAACTGCGAAGAACAAATGAAAACGATGAAGAACGGCGAAGACGCGACAAGGGAAGAGCTGCGCAGAATTTTCCTTAAGTATTTGGCATTGGACGGTCCAGATTGATTTGGATGAATCCAACGGCTGATCTTGCTCTGATTTGAGCCAAACTTTGAGGATGTTGATCAGGGGTCAGGATCTGCCTCGTGGTAGCTTGGATCCTCCAGATGTGCAACGGATGGTCCAGATCAACTTAATCTTTGAATGGACGATCTAGAGCCCTCCGAGCTTGATCCAACGGTTGATTGAGCTCTGATTGGGATGAAATCTTCAGATCTTGATCAGAGTGCTTGATCAACCCTAACCCTAGCTTGGATTGCTTCAGATGGTCCCGGATGGCTCAGATCTAGCCGCTTTTGAATCGGACGGCCCAGATTAATCTGAAACTTGATAACTCGATCCGGGTCCACTTCCGACTCAAGTTTGACCCAATATGCCCTAGGTCCATGAACCTTTCATGCCTATAAAAAATAGATCAAAAATTTAGTGGCCAAATAATCCAAATATGTGTAAATTTGCAATTAAGTCCAAAATAAAGGTAAGTTCTAAAACCTAGGGTAAAATCACAATTAAGCAAGCAAAACATGGGTCAAACATGGATTTTAGCAATTAAAATAAACAACAAAATGATACTTATCAACTCCCCCACACTTAAGCTTGAGCGTCTCGCGAAACCACTAAGTATGTATCCCTTAGGTTTTCTAAAGCATAATTAGAAGCAAATGAAAAGAAATTACCTAAGGTTGTCAATTCTCAAAAATCTAAACTCTATGGATTAGTATCTTGTCCTTAAATCAACAACTTAGCCTTTTCATCCATCATGAGTCATTGAGATGAATTTAAATCACTAGCCTTTTAAGGAAAATTTTGGTGGCTCTCTCCTTAAGTTCTAACTTGATGATGGAAGTGGAGCTCACTCAAACACACATGCTTCTTACACTACCATAAGCTTGCTTGTTATCTAATCTCCACCATTATTCATGATTAGGATCAACATCTATAAATACAAATGAAAACATGGGAAATGGTAAGAAGTGGAATAAAAGTCAAGGAAATAGAAAATTGATGAAGTGGAAGACTTGAGTGCTCAAGGATGTTTCCAATGAACTCTGCCCTCTTTACAGTCCTCTAATGATATCAAAAGTATAGTGAAGTCAAACTTGAATAATGTCCTTTTAATTGGATGAAGAAACCTTCCTTGACTTCATTGTGCCAAGTTTTGCCTATTGCGTGCCATTTTTCTTTCCCCATTCTTCCTTCCTGATTTTTCCTCTTTCCTTTCTCTCTAGCCAGGTCAGAAATGAAATGAAATAAAGCTTAAATCCGGATGAGACAAACATTCAATGATTTTATAGTGCCAAGTCTTCAATTGTGTGCCACCTTTGTTTTTGCTCTTTTTTTTCAAACTGTTTTTCTTCTCTTTTTGTTTCCTACTCTTAATCTTCTAATGGAGCCTTTCAGATCTTGCAAAACTCTAATTTCTTCATATCAGTTGACATCTAGGAGTAGTGGAGCACTTTAACTGTTTCACTCTAAAAATTCTGCTAAACAAGTTGAATTTCAGCCAACTTCATTCCATTCTCTGCTCTGCAATTGTTTCGAATTTTTCTTGCATTTTCCTGCATCAGATTCTAGCTCCACGACTTCAATCTCAGACCTTGCAAACTCCTGCATTTTTCTGGTTAGCAGTTAGCATCAAATAGAGATGGAAGGTTTGATCCCAGCTGTTTCGAATTCAGCCCACTGCATCCTTCTTTCTTTTTTTCTGTTCTTGATCTGAAAAATCCAATCAACCACATTTCTTTCTCCTTTGATCAGCAGTGGATGTGCCTAACAATTTCAGATACATTCCTATACCTACTGCCTTGATTCATAGCCTCAAAAACTCAAATTCGGTTGCAAGTTGGTACAAAACTGCCTTCATAGCATTTCTATTGATTTTTCTTCTTTCATAACTGCATTTTCAGCTTAAGTATCAACTTGCTGCTCTCCAAAACCTCTTATAGCTGTCGAGTGGTTGCCTTAAATTCAGTTTTTGATGATTGCAATCGGCTGAAAATTCTAGCTTCCACACTGCACAGATTTTCACTGCTACCTTCAGATTTCCAATCTGCTGTAACAGATTTCCAATCTGCCTTCAGCTAGAAATTCTTTCCAGCTCCATTCTCAAACAATCACTTTGCAGCTTTCATGGAATCAGCTTGTATCATCTCAGCAGCTATCCTTGCAATTCAGCTCAGAATTTCCAGTTTTTCAGCTTGCAATGCAGTTTAGTTTCAGCTCTGCACAGATCCCTTTCAGGTTTGAATTCCAGCACTGCCTGATCAGATTTCGGCACTTAAATTCAACTATCCTGATGCTTTTCAAATTTCTGATGGCTGGCTGGTTGATGGACTTGTTCTTAATCCTTGTCAGCACCCTTGCAATTGTTTCAATTCCGAACAGTCCAGCTCGTATCATATTCAGCTCACTTCTTTCCATTTTCTGCACAAACTGTTTTTGACTCAAATTCCTGCACATAATTCAGACTTTTTCTTAGCTTTAACTCAGAAATTGACAAGGTGTTGCTGATCTTAACTTCCATAATTCCAACTTCTCAATTCTTCATCCAAGCCAATTCCGACCCAAGATAACTTCATTTTGGCACAAACTTTTGCTTTTGCGTGCCATCTCTTTTTCTTTTTCTTGCATTGCAGATTTTTCTTTTCATTGCATGCCACTTTGATCTTCAAAATGTAGTAAAGAATCTAAATCTCCAATTGCTCCCACCTCTCTTGCTCATTCTTGGCACCAAACTCACTCAAACTCATCTTTGGCACATGTAATTTCAAAAAAAAATTTTCTTGAAATGCCTCCTTGATACCAAACTTTTCCAAAACACTAATCACTCCCCCACACTTAAATCTTTGTCCGTCTCGGGCAAAATAGCATTAAGAAACATCCCAAGCAAACAAATCCATAGAAAAATGGGGTTAAGAGTAGGAATAAGGAAAGACAAATAGAATAGACATCATTAGTGCCAAGAATTGACATAGAAGGGTAAACAAAATTATTAGCTTCTATAAATGTGATCCAATCATTGAATTATATTTTGAAAGAACCTAAGCAAGTTCTAGAGTACAATCACATATATGTATCACAAATATAAGGCTAATTCTCACTAGGCAAAAAGAATTCATCTCAAATCCTCAATTAAGAATTTTAAGCAAAGTAGTACTCAAGCATCCAAGATTTCATCCATGAATTCAAACCCTAAGTTTTGACAACCAAATTTAACTTGTTTTCAAAAGACTCTAAAATGACATGAAGATAACCTAAGGGATACATTTATTCCTAGTCATGCAAGAAAAAGTGCTAAAAAAAAGACATGGTATTTACAATGACTTTTATTCATGATATGTTGCCTAAGAATTTATTATCAACTATTTATTTCAAAAAGAGAAAAATTTATTCCTAAGACTACGGAAATGATATATACAATGAAATGTAATGTAGAGAAAGTGAACTCCCCTTAAGTTGGGTAGATAGCTTCGTTCATGTCCAACCCATCCACCTCTAGCTCCTTTAGTTCTTCAAAGTACCTTTTGAGCCGGTGGCCATTGACTTTCCAAATAAAACCATTAGATGCATCTTGAATTTCCACAACACCATAGGGAAAAATATTGGTTATAATAAATGGACCATCCCACCTTGACCTTAATTTACCTTTTATCAACTTGAGCCTTGATTTGTACAATAATACCTTGTCACCAATTTGGAAATCTTTCTTCACAATGTGTTTGTCATGGAAGTTCTTGGTCTTCTCCTTGTAAATCCTTGAATTTTCAAATGCTTCTAACCGAATTTCTTCAAGTTCTAGGAGTTGCAATTTTCTCTCTTCCCCCGCCTTGGTAGCATCGAAATTACAAGCTTTCATCGCCCAATATGCCTTGTGCTCTATTTCCACGGGGAGGTGACAAGCCTTACCATAAACTAAGCGGTAGGGCGACATGCCAATCGGTGTCTTGTATGCTGTTCTATAGGCCCAGAGTGCGTCATCTAGCCTTTTGCTCCAGTCTTTTCTAGTGGGCCCAACTGTCTTCTCTAGAATGGATTTAATCTCTCTGTTTGAAATCTCAGCCTGCCCATTTGTTTGGGGATGATAGGATGTAGAGACTTTATGTGCCACCCCATATTTACTTAGCAGTGCCTTCATGTGTTTGTTGCAGAAATGAGATCCTTGGTCACTGATTATTGCTCTTGGAATTCCAAACCTGCAGAAAATGTGTGACCTAACAAAACTACAAACAACAGAAGAATCATCAGTCTTGGAGGGAATGGCCTCCACCCATTTTGAAACATAATCCACTGCAAGTAAAATATACAGATAACCATAAGATGCAGGAAAAGGTCCCATAAAAACTATCCCCCAAACATCAAAAATCTCACAGTAAAGCATAGTGTTTTGGGGCATCTCATGTCTCGCTCCTATGTTCCCAGTTCGCTGACATCTATCACAATTCTTATAAAAAACATATGAATCATGAAAAAGGGTGGGCCAGTATAATCCACACTCTAGTACTTTCCTGGCTGTCCTCTGGGGTCCAAAATGCCCCCCACAAGCTGATGAATGACAAAATGTCAGGACAGAAGAAAACTCATGATCAGGTATGCATCTCCTAATTATTTGGTCATTACAAAATTTCCACAAATAAGGATCATCCCACATATAAAACTTTGCATCACTTTTTAATTTATCTTTTTGAGCCTTAGAAAATTGAGTGGGAAAAACATGTGCAATAAGAAAGTTAACTAGGTCTGCATACCACGGTGTCTCACCATACACTGCAATCAAGTGCTCATCTCTGAAATCATCATCAATGATGGTAGGAGATCCATCTCCTTCAAGTCTGCTCAAATGATCTGCAACTAAGTTCTCTTTTCCACTTCTATCCTTGATTTCCAGGTCAAATTCTTGGAGTAGGAGCATCCATCTGATCAATCTAGGTTTTGCATCAGGCTTTTTCAACAAATATTTGAGAGCTGCATGATCAGAAAAAATAATCACATGTGAGCATAATAAGTAAGATCTGAATCTATCTAAAGTAAAAACAATGGCAAGAAGCTCCTTTTCAGTCGTGGTGTAGTTGGCTTGGGCGGCATCTAGGGTTTTGGAGGCGTAGCAAATGACATGTGGTGCTCCATCAACCCTCTGTGCTAAAACAGCTCCCACTGCAAAATTAGAAGCATCACACATTAATTCAAATGGTAGAGTCCAGTCAGGTGATGTAATAATAGGAGCTGAGGTAAGAGCCTCCCTGAGCCTATGAAAAGCTTCCTTGCATTTTTCATCAAAATGAAACTCAACATCCTTCTGCAAAAGTCGTGTCAAGGGTCGAGCAATCAAGCTGAAGTCTCTAATAAATCTGCGGTAAAATCCTGCATGTCCTAGAAAAGCGCGAACATCCCGTACGCATACGGGGTAAGATAAAGAAGAAATAGCACTGATTTTCGCAGGATCTACATCAATACCTTTCCGAGAGACTATGTGTCCAAGTACAATCCCATGCTCTACCATGAAGTGGCATTTCTCAAAATTAAGAACAAGGTTAGTTTCAATGCAGCGATGTAAAACCCTAGACAAATTATTTAAGCATGAATCAAAAGACGTGTCATAAACTGAAAAATCATCCATGAATACCTCCATACAGTCCTCTAGCAACTCACTAAATATACTTACCATGCATCTCTGAAATGTACAGGGTGCGTTGCAGAGTCCGAAGGGCATACGTCTGTAGGCAAAAGTGCCAAAGGGGCAAGTGAAGGTAGTCTTCTCCTGGTCCTCTGGATCTATGCAAATCTGAAAATAGCCTGAAAATCCATCCAAGAAATAATAATGCGACTTCCCTACCAGTCTCTCAAGCATCTGATCAATGAAGGGTAAAGGGAAGTGATCTTTCCTTGTGACCTTGTTGAGCTTCCTGTAATCAATGCAGACTCTCCAGGAATTCTTAACTCTGGTGGGCACTAGTTCATTGCTTTCATCCGCCACCACGGTTACTCCAGATTTCTTGAGCACCACGTGAATAGGACTAACCCACTGACTGTCAGAAATAGGGTAAATAATACCTGCCTGTAGAAGTCTAGTCACCTCTTTCTTTACAACATCCAAAATAAGTGGATTTAGTCTCCTTTGTGGTTGCCTCACAAGTTTGACATTGTCTTCCAAAAATATCCTGTGCATGCAGATAGCTGGGCTGATATCTGTATATCTGATAAAGTCCACCCAATTGCCTTTTTGTAGTGCCTCAGGACTTGCAATAATTTTTCTTCTTGCTCTGACTCCAAATGCTGTGCAATAATCACAGGGAAGGTCTGCTCCTCTCCTAGATATGCATACTTTAAATGGTCTGGTAATGGCTTCAGTTCACTCTGGTCTTCTTCAGTAGAAATAAGTGGTCCTTGGGGCTCTGTGCAATCCCCTACACTTTGAATCTCAACAGAAATAGGTGATCCTTGGGGCTCTGTGCAATCCCCTACACCTAGAAAAATCTCTCCAGCTGGAAATGTGTCTGAAAAATCCTCAGTCTCAGCAGTAAATACTCTCTCAGCCTCCTCTGAATCAATAGCTCCTCCAGAAATATCAGATAAAAATCCCTCCGCCTCTAACTCTGACTGCTCCAGCTCATCAAGAATATCCATGCTCATGATGGAATGATCCTCTCTCGGATGCTTCATAGCATCGAAAAGGCTAAACTGGACCACCGTGTCTCCGATCTCCATGGAAAGTGTACCGGCATATACATCAATTTTGGTTCTAGCAGTCTTCAGAAACGGTCTTCCTAAAATAAGCGGAGAACGGTGTGCAAGATAATCTCCCTCCATATCCAAGATATAAAAATCTGCAGGGAATATTAGCTCCTTTACCTTCACCAAAACATCTTCAATCATACCTGCTGGGTGGGTCTGACTCCTGTCTGCTAGCTGTATCACCACACCAGTGGGCTGTAAAGGGCCTATGCCGAGCATCTGAAATACTGACCTGGGCATCACATTTATGGAAGCTCCTAAATCAAGCATAACATCATGGAATGTAGTGCTTCCTATCTCACAAGAAACAGTAAATACTCCTGGGTCTTCACACTTCTGAGAAATGGTGTGGATAAGTGCTGAAATATTCTTCCCAAAGCTGACCAACTCATTTTCCTTAAGTTTCTTTTTGTGAACACAAAGATCTTTCAAAAACTTAGCATACTTTGGAATTTGTTTGATCATGGTCAACAAAGGTACATTGATCTCTACTTTGCTAAAAAGTTCCACTAGTTCATTGAATTCCTTAGCCTTGTCCTCCTCCACTTGCTTTTTGGCTAGTGTTTTCCGCTGTGGAAAGGGTAAAGGAACCCTAAAGTCATCTTCTTTGGCCGGAAGTGGAGAGGCTGAAATTTTAGTTGCTGTCCCCTGCGAAGTGGCTGCTGTACCTTGCGTCTCGGCACTGATTTCTTCTCCTTTTTCCACCAAATTTGGAGGATTACTTGAGGAAGGGGTTGGGCACGGGCTAGGGGTGGAATCAGCTGAATTTGAAGTCATTTCATGGCTGTTTTGGGCTGGAATTGAAGTTGCTGTTCGGTTTTCTGAAATTTCAGCTCTTGGACCATTTGGAGATGAAGTAACCTTCCCACTCCTCAAAGTTATAGCACTCACGTTTCCTTTAGGATTAGGAACAGTTTGGGAAGGGAGTTGACTTGATCCTTGAGCTTGATTTTGATTAATCCCGCTAGCCAATTGCCCCATTTGTCTCTCAATGTTTTGATTGTGTTGTTGTTGTTGTTGTTGCCAAGCTTGTTGTTGTTGTTGTGTTTGTACAACTTGTTGTAGCATCTCCATCATTTGTTGTTGCTGAGCATTTCCTCCACTTGAGCTCCCATAGCCTCCTTGGTTAGCATAGCTCCTTGACTGACCTTGATATGATGAAGTAGTCGGCTGAAATGGTTGAGCTTGCTGAGATCCTTGAAAACATGGTTGTTGGGGCTGATAGGAGGATGGAAATTGCTGTTGGTAGGGTTGATTAGCGGGCTGACATGCTTGGAAACCTTGCTGGGAGTTGTAGCCTTGAAAGTTCTGATTTTGAAGTGGAAAATTCGATGATGAGGACTGAAAATTCTGATTTTGAAACCCTTGATTGTAGGGTTGTGAAACCTGATTATAGGGCTGGGAAGGCTGGAAATTCTGTTGGTTTTGAGTTTGGAAAGCTGGAAATGATTGAAAACCTTGCTGCCCTTGATGATATAGCTGGAATTGAGGCTGGAATTGCTGAAATAGGGGCTGCGGTTGCTGAAATGTAGGCTGTAAATTCGGATCCGCAGGCTGAAATTGTTGTGGCTGCTGGAATTGTTGCTGTGCTTGCTGGAAATTATGTGGAGGCTGCTGCAATTGCTGCGTTTGAGGGTTTTGTTGGCAGAAAGAGTTCCCATATTTGAGATTTGGGTGATCCCTCCAACCGGGGTTGTAAGTAGAGGAGTAAGGATTGTTTCTTGCTTGAAATTGTCCTCTTACCAATGTTGCTACTGTCTCGTCTTGTTGGAGGGTGGGACATGAATCTGAAGTGTGCTCTTGACTAGAGCAAATGTCACACACACTCATCATTTGACTTGACTGTGGAGGTACTGGGGAGCTGAATTTTGCCTTGCAACGGTTAGTTCAATTTGCTTAACAGCCGATGTGAGCTCCATTAATGCATTCTTAACCTCCTTCTGATCAGTAGGAACTACCTGAACTTCACCCACTCCTCTGGTGGTCAAGGCTCTACTTCCAAATTGTTGGAAATTCTCAGCCATATTAGAAATGAGCTCCCTAGCTTGCATTGGCGTTTTGTTCACTAGGGCCCCTCCAGCTGCCGCATCTATCATGATTCTGTCCATCTGCAGCAATCCCTCATAAAAGTAATGAATCAAAAGTTGCTCATTGATCTGATGCTGGGGGCAACTTGAACACAATTAGTTGAATCTCTCCCAGTAATCATAGAGCGTCTCACCCACTACTTGCTGAATTCCACAGATGCTTTTTCTGATTATTGCTGTTCTGGAGGCTGGGAAATATTTTTCCAAAAATGCTTTCTTCATAGAGATCCAACTAGACACATGCCCTGTAGGTAGATAGTAAAACCAGTCTTTTGCTGCTCTTGTCAGTGTAAAGGGGAAAGCTCTCAGCTTGATATCTTCTTCAGAAATGCCCTGAGGCTTCATAGTAGAGCATACAACATGGAATTCGTGAAGGTGTCTATTGGGATCCTCTCCAGATAATCCTTGAAATTTGGGCAGTAAATTGATGAGTCCAGATCTGAGCTCGAAATCTCCAGCCAGCTCTGGATAAGCAATGCTGGAGTACTAAAATGAAGCATCTGGTGCTGCGAGCTCCTTCATAGTTCTCTGGTGATCTGCCATGATATTGCCTGAGTGAGTGAAAATAGTCTGAATAGGAGGGATATCTGTAGTCTCAGAAAGGATGCCCTGGCTCCTCCTAGCTCTGAAAGTCCTCTCAATCTCAGGGTCGAATTCTTCTAGATCACCACATGTAGACCTGGTCATAAAACAAAACAAATCGTAGTAAAAGTAGATAAAGAGATAAAACAAATAAAATCAAATCACCAGATATATCAATAAGCAAAAAAAATAAATCAAGAAAGATATGAAATAAGTGCACAAGCAAAAATCAAACAAATCAACTAGTAGTTCCCCGGCAACGGCGCCAAAAATTTGATGATCCCGAAATACTAAGTGTTAAGTTGTCACGAATTGTGGGATCATCAGAATTTAGAATATTTATAAAATGCTGGAAACCCTTTTTGCAATCAAAATATGAAAACGTAGTAAAGGGGCCACAGGTCGTATTTTTCCTCGAGACTAGTTGAGCTAGTTTGATTCTAACTTGGTTTATGTGTCGCTAATATTTTTTTGGGGTTTCAAATAAAAGGTGGGTTTTGGATTGTAAACAGAAATGCAAACACAATAGAAATGAGAAAAACTTAACCCAATGAACTAATCAAGAATTGGCACTAAAGGACTCAACTAATGGTAAACCGAATCAAACAAAGTACTTAACCAATTTGGAAAACAAATCTAAATTCGAATGCAAACAGAGGCTAAGCAAACAGATAAATGCAGTTTCGAAAATGAACAAGCTTAACACAAGTGATAGCCTACGAAATTCAGAAAGGAGACACCAAACAAACTCAAACTAGCTACAAGACTTGGAGGCCAACAAATGCAACAAAATTCAGAAATGGATGAATGCAATACCAGTTGTATTCAAATGCTATCCTACACCAGCAGACAAGTGGAAAAAAACTGATGCAATCAATGCTCAAATCAGCTTGGCACGCAAGAGGTGATCTTTGTGCCAAAGCTGAAAGTTTTGTGCCAAAACGGAGTCTAACAATTCAGCCTTGAACCTATTGATCAAACTTGGAAAGAGCAGCTACAAATGCAATGCTATGCAGGGATAAGAAGAATTTTCAGAACTGAAATCAGCACATCGGAAATTGACAGAATTCAGATTAGCTAACTGCAGAAATCGAAAGTTGAATTTGAGGAGCAACTAAGCTCCAGAACTCACAAGCAACTGAGATTGAATTTACCCAACTAATTACAAGAAACAATTCAGAAACAAACTAATCTAGCTGATATAAAAATGCAGAACCTAAGGAATTGATACGCAGAGTTAAAATGCAGCTAGAAATTCTGATACGCAGCTAACGGAATTGGCACGCAAGTAAAGAAGCTGAAATAACTAAAATTAAACCCAATTATTCATAAACAAGATTCCTAACTAATTACCTGGTAGAAAAGAAACCTAACTAGAACAGAAACAACTTAAGGAAGTAATCAAGCAGCTGAAACGAAATTTCAGTAAGCAACAGTTTGCAGAATTTAAATTACAGCTAAACAATGAAAATTAGCTAGCTAAACTACTCCTCAACCCTTCCCCAACTCAAGAGCTCCTTGTTCGTCACACAAGGGAGAACCTCGGACCCGCAAGCTCAACAAATCAGTGGAAGAACTGTCTCTGCTGCCGAATCAATTCAGACCCTGCTCAAGCCGAAAACTACTTCCAACTTCTTCAACCTCGCTGTGGTGGATTGCGATTTGGATTTGGGAATGATCCAAGCCTTCCAGGGAACCCCTCTGGATAGCTTGGATGAAATGGCGATGGTGCACAGCTGAGCTTGCTGAAATCGGATAACAGAACTGCTGAAACCTCACGCAGCCCTGTTATTGAGCAAAATCCAATCTGAAAACCTCACAGAGAACTCTCTCCACTGACCTAGCCCTTGCTCTAGTGAAGGATTGAGTGATCACGCCTTCGGATGGATGAAACTTGAAGAACACGAAGGAAAACAAATGAAGCTACTGTTGCGGCGAAGATGCGATGAAGGGAAGAGCTGCGTAGAATTTTCCTTAAGTAATTAGCATTGGACGGCTCAGATTGATTTGAGGAAATCCAATAGCTGATCTTGCTCTGATTTGAGCCAAACTTTGAGGATGTTGATTAGGGGTCAGGATCCGCCTCGTGGTAGCTCGGATCCTCCAGATGTGCAACGGATGGTCCAGATCAACCTAATCTTTGAATGGACGATCTAGAGCCCTCCGAGCTTGATCCAACGGTTGATTGAGCTCTGATTGGAATGAAACCTTCAGATCTTAATCAGAGTGCTTGATCAACCCTAACCCTAGCTCGGATTGCTTCAGATGGTCTCGGATGGCTCAGATCTAGCCGCTTTTGAATCGGACGGCCCAGATTTAATCCTAATCTTGATAACTCGATCCGGGTCACTTCCGACTAAAGTTTGACCCAATATGCCCTAGGTCCATGAACCTTCATGCCTATAAAAAATAGATCAAGAATTAAGTGGCCAAATCATCCAAATATGTGTAAATTTGCAATTAAGTCCAAAATAAGAGGAAGTTCTAAAACCTAGGGCAATTTCACAATTAAGCGATAAAAACATAGGTCAAACATGGATTTTAGCAACTCAAATAATCACTAAAATGGTACTTATCAGAGCTCTTCTTCCAGATTTCAAGATCTTCTTCACTGTCGACTTGATGGCGCCAAAGTAAGCTCCTAGTGCGATTTTCCTTTGGTGTTTATCATTTCTTTTATCAATCATGTATTTGCGCTAACCATGTTGTTCCTTATGGTGTTTTCGTCTTGTGTTGCGACCCTACCCTTGCCGTGACCCTTCCTTGCCATGACCATTTATTTTTTAAATTCATCTCACTTGATCAATTCCTTTGGTTCATGACTAATGTATTCAATGTCATACCTTATGATCAATTCTTGGGTCTTTGATTAACCTTGTGTTCATATGATCAATTCCATCGAATGTGATATTTCATTCTTGTGTCTTGATCATGTTCACTTATTTTGATTCAATCTGTTACCATGACCAATTCCAATCCTTTAGAAAATCATCTAAGGGTAAAGAACCCATGGAGGGCAGCTCGAAGGGCAAAGCCCCTTCTTCATCTGCGCCCTCCCGAAGGCCTCAGCCTTTCTCGAGTTCTCGCTTTCCCAATGCATACCTGGAACAAACCTTCCAAACTAGAACATTTAAACTTCTACCTTGCAGATCAATTGATAGGACTTTCTTATATGAGCACAGCCCCTCTATTAAAGAGGTGGTTGATTTCTATAATCTCGAATTTTTCCTTTCTCTCGAGCGGACCATAAATGTTGATCTTGTGTCCGAATTCTACAACAACTTGCAACCAGGACCACAAGAGGGTTTTGGGTATACAACTCGGGTAGCCAAAACCAACATTAACTTTACCTACAAAAACTTTTCAGAATTTCTTGGTTATCAACGATCGCCTAATTTTTACTCTATCTATCCTGCGATCCTGGACCCATTATTGCCTCCATTTGTGGGAGTCACCCCCGACTCGATCTACGAGTATTTCTTTCGACATCCTAGGCCAGCTGGCCTCGATGAGTTAGTGCCCGACTTCCCAACCTTTGCTGCTCTTCGTCTTTCCCCTGATGATTATATTCTTTTCAAGATAATCACAAACTGTATTCTGCCAATCACTTCCAAACCTCTCAGTGAGATCCGTTCTTATCATTGTTTGCTACTCTATGCGATGCATCGCCATCTGGAGTATGATCTCACGGCGTGCCTTATCTTTTCCATCATAGCGTATAGCAAGCCTGGGCGGCGCACAGTCTACATGCCATATGGACACATTATCACTGATTGGCTCCAGTCAGTTGGTATCGATGTATCCAAGGGTCGGACGGTGTCGATAGTTCGACAAGACTGCTAACTTGGGAAACGTACATTTGCCAAGTCTGGTCTAGCTGTCAGACCTCAGGGCCTAGGTCTTATATGGAAGGATGGATAGGGTCTAGGGGAGCTACCATGGGCGGACCACGTACAGGTACTAGCAGCTCCGGCTGTACATCTTGAGGCGTCCGCTGCAGCTGACTATGAGTACAGTCCAGATCCCGATCTACGATGGCAGATCGCGGAACTCGAGCAGTCCATGGACCATCGATTACACCTGTTGGAGCTCGGGCAGACGACATTTCAGACGGAGCTCCGATCCGAGATTTCTGATCTGCGTGCCAGTCAGGAGGCATATCAATCTGCGATGTTGACCCAGCAGTAGTCCTGGATCGAGGAGTGGCGCGTATGGGCGGCTGGTCATCCATACCAGTCTGCCCTTCCTGGAAGTGCACCCTCTGCCAGTACTGCACCAGGGTCTATTGCTCCTGACGATGATGACACGATGGATGACCCCATGCAGGACGCCGACCCCCCCTCCCCCCCCCGCTGATAGTTGAGTTTGGATGTCTGCTGCCTCTGTTTGTGATTTGCCTATTTGTCTGCTTAGCTTGTGTGACTTTCGGGTTGTTTGTCGCATGACTTGACTTCTATGGCTTTGTCCCACACTTGCCTTGACTTTGTTGCATTGATATGCATCTTTTTATTTGTCTGGTATTGATGTTTAATGTACTTGACCTTGTTAGGCTATGTTTATGCCTTGATTCTAGTTATGGTTAATTTATATGATGATTCATATGCCTGCTATCATTATACCTCATCATGTATTGTTATGATTCTGCTTGTGATGCCTTGTTCATATGAAGCATGTGATTGCTATATCTTGATCTATCTTTTTCACATGATGTCATATGTTTTTCAAAATTAAATCATACCTTTGTTGTTTTGGGATACCCCTAGGGTTGAAGGGGAGTATGGTTAAACATGACAACCCCTCTAGACACTTTTCGGTGTTCGACAAAGGGGGAGAGTGTGGTTGGTTAAGTTTGGGATGATAATGTTGTAGAGGGACGATCCTGATTCCCCTATGCTTCTGAAATTTGAGAAACTGATTAAGAATCCTTAAACTTAAAATCGGATTGTCAAACAACAAAAAGGGGGAGATTGTTGATGCAGTCTAACCTTGATTGTTGTTTTGGTATTGACATCGATTTTAGTTTAGGTTGATGATTATGATTATGATTAAGTCCTAATCGGGGATTAGGCATGGAGTAATTGGAAAATCCTAGCTTGGAGGGCTAGGTGGTGAAAAATCCTAACCTGGAGGGTTAGGTATGACAAATCCTAGCTTGGAGGGCTAGGTGGTGAAAAGTCCTAACCTGGAGGGTTAGGTGTGACAAATCGTAGCTTGGAGGGCTAGGTGTTGAAAAGTCCTAATTCGGAAGGGTTGGGTGAAAAGTCCTAGCTTGGAGGGCTAGGTGAAAAGTCCTAACTTGGAGGGTTAGGTGAAAAGTCCCAACTTGGAGGGTTAGGTGAAAAATCCTAGCTTGGAGGGCTAGGTGTGGAAAAGTCCTAACTCGGAAGGTTGGGTGAAAAGTCCTAGCTTGGAGGGCTAGGTGAAAAGTCCTAACATGGAGGGTTAGGTGAAAAGTCCCAACTGGAGGGTTAGGTGAAAAATCCTGGCTTGGAGAGTCAGGTCCTAGCTTGGAGGGCTAGGTTGGATGAAACCCTAGCTTGGAGGGCTAGGTTGGAGCCCCTGGATCGGTCTGGTGATCGATCAGGGAGGTTGGCACGGTACTCCTTCGTGGATCGGTCTGGTGACTGATCCAGCGATGACTGACCGATTTGGTGACCGATTAGGGAGTATGCGTTTCACTCACTGCACAGCTCCTGATCGGTCTGGTGACCGATCAGGGAACTCACAAGTGGGTTGAGTTCCCCTGCTGATCTGCTCCTGATCGGTCCGGTGACCGATCAGGGAGCATCCAGTAGGTTTTTGGCAAACCTACTGATCGGCTCCTAATCGGTCTGGTGACCGATCAGGGAGAAACTGTGATCGATCAAGCTGAACGATCAACTGTCGCGGGGTTTCTCAACCTGACCGATCAGGGTGGAGCCTGATTGGTCTGGGAGCAGCTTGATTGGTCTGGTGACCGATCAGCCAGTGGATTCCGAGCGGGATTGTGGCAAGCTGATTGCAGGATCGGTTTGGTGACCGATCTGGTGACTGGTCAGGGTGACCGATCATACGAGCTTGCGATTCCAAGTTTCTCACTACGAACCGATCAGGCTGGAGCCTGATTGGTCTGGGATAGCTTTGATCGGTCCGGTGACCAATCACTTTAATTCAAATTGCATTGTCAGACGCTCTGATCACGTCTGAACGTATCTGATTTGCCTGTGCTAAACTTCTGATACATGATTCTCTGTGTGATATACTGTGCTAATGGTCTGATTAAGCTGCAGGTGACAGGGAAGGATTCAAACACTCAAGGAGAGTCAATGGAGGCCTTTCCTTGGAGTAGGTTTGTCCATTTGCCATCTCAGGTTGCAACGGCTGGAGCTGCAGACTGGAGCTGCTAACTGGAGATTGGCTGAGGGATGCTCAGGGAGTCCAGGGAGAGCTCAGTGGTAGCTGGCGTTGGCAGGTGAGCAGCTGGAGGCTACAGTGAGATGGTGTCACCTGGGTTTAGTGGAGAAACAAAAGGAGCGTGGTCGAGAAGAGCAGAGTACAGTTCTGAAAGAAACTTCTGGCTTGAGTTCTTGCTGCGCGATCGTTTTCTCCACACTTTGCTTGTGCGATTACTTCCATCATCTTGAGCAAGCAACTGTGATCTTTGAGGCAACCATCAGTTACTTGGGCACTTGAAAGAAGGAACAAGAGGCTTGAGTCCATCAGCGAGAAGATACGAAGAAGGGTGTTCTTGCGTGAGATCTGCGCTGAGTGGAGCTCGGGAGAAGCTTGCTGTGTTCTTGTCTGTTCTAAGTGCTAAGTAAGATCTTTCTTGTGTTTCATTGTGCTTAAAACTATATCTCTGTTGAAACGCTGTGGAGAGGTTACTCCACCGAGAAGGAGGTTGCATTTTATCCAGTGTTCACCGGGGCTTGATCTGCCGACGATCAAGGGATCGCCCACCTTAAGGGCACGCCAAGGAGTAGGGGCAAGTTATCCCCGAATCTTGTAAATCCTCTTGTTAGTGTTTTGCATTTGTGCTTAGCTAGGTTTTATTTCTACACACTCTGTTTTCTTTAGCTTCCGCTGTGCTTTTGAGTCGCAGAAAATTCAAAAGCACAAGGTTTCGATGTTTGGCTATATTCACCCCCCCCCCTCTCTAGCCATCCAAGTTCCAACACAAACCTCTAATCTTCCTGTATCACCAATGTTATAGTAGTATATCTAAGTGAGTTTTGAGCAAAACTCACTGATGGACCTACCATTTCTGGAATTCTGAAAACGCTATATCATTAGACAGGGTTGAGCTAGGAGATGATATTGTTGGTGTCCAAACCTCTAATCTTCCTGTATCACCAATGTTATAGTAGTAGTTTAGATATATCAGTGAGTTTTGAGCAAAACTCACTGATGGACCTACCATATCTGGAAATCTGAAAACCCTATATCATTAGACAGGGTTGAGCTAGGAGATGATATTTTTGGTGTCCAAACCTCTAATCTTGCTGTATCACCAATGCTATAGTAGTAGTTTAGATATATCAGTGAGTTTTTAGCAAAACTCACTGATAGACTTACCATATCTGGAATTCTGAAAACCCTATATCATTAGACAGGGATGAGCCAAGTTGGGCCTGAAATGAAGCTATTCAGGCCCAAACTGGGCCTGAATTGAAGTGATTTCAGGCCCACTTTGGGCCTGAAATAAAATGATTTCAGGCCCACCGTGGGCCTGAAATCATTTAAGTTCATGCTCACCTTGGGCATTAAATACAATAATGATTTATAGAATAATATTCTATATTTTTCTACAAGATGTGACCAAATCCTCTAATTTTATTGAATTATTAAATTTTATCAAAACATTCTTATAGTTTTTATAATTTGAAACAAGTTTTTTAAATTTATGGTAGACATACTCCATCTTACTAAGTAAATACTGAATGCAAAGGAGCTGAATTATGTCCATACTCGATATCAGTAGTTAGAGTTAACCAAAGATATGTTATTTATGGTGTGCAAACTTAGTCCCAATCATTATGAGTTATGTTTTCTTACCGTATCAGTTGGTACCCTACATTGCAGCAACTCGATGTGAATCAAAATCACACAATTGTTATGTTTTTCAAGATAATAAATTATATTCATACAAATTACACAATTTCTATACAAATGGAGCTAGGAAATGATCACCATAGGATTTTTTTTACTACATTACTTCAAGTGATTGACATCATCATGTTTTACAATATATGTCTCTCATAATATTTACTGTCAGATCAAATCTCATTTTCGTCATATCTCCTTGTTTGAAATCCATCTTCTCATCGTATAGGAGATATTGGATGTATTGCATAACAAAGAAGGCACAGTCCACGCTGAAAATAACAAACAGTATTTCTGATTTCAATAAGTGGGGTAATAAAACACTTTTGTGATTTTAAATTTTTGAAACTCTTTCTCTGTTACTTACCTATATTCTTGTTGGGGACATTTTTGTCTGACGGAGGGTCATTTCTCCAAGGGATGATAACTTTGTAGATATGGATGAATAGCTGTAAGTTCCTCGCGAGTATATTGTTTAAGTTCTTTTACCTGTAAAATATATCACGATTTTCAATTACATTTTTTACCAAATGATGAACATATATATGAATATAGGTAGGTTGCTCACCGCTGAGTCAAAATCATGCTTATATTTACGGCCACTAGCAAGAGAATTTAAATGATTGAAAGTCATTGCTTTTGTATCCACCGCCAACAAGTGAAAGTGTGTATTATCACTGCATAAAGGTATTAAAATATATCTAAACCCTTGTTTTATCATATCAGTCTTCATTACTTGTTGCAGGGAAAACTTTCTTGACGATCTTATGGAAGCCTACATATTTGCATGATCAAAATTATAATAACCACATCATAATATTATGTCTTCTACAATCCATTAATTGATACTAATTTAGATCACTTATTGTGAATAAGGTTGAACAATATATTGATTTGTTGTATGGCCTCCACATGTGGATGCTCCCCTAAATATAATTTTACAGAAGGCATCAATGACCTTGCCTTTTGTAAAAACCTCTTCATTGAGGATTTGTAAGAATGAATGCAAATTCAAAGCAAAGGGTGCATCCTCCCAGATAAATTCATTAGCCAACCTGTCAAGTTATTTGATATAATTATATACTAAAGGCCGAAATATATTAACTAAACTATGTTTCATAACTTACTTTAGGTTCTCCAATTTATTTATCAGGTAGGCCACTTCTTTATCTTGATTTTTCTTCTTCGACTTCAGAAAATGCTTCTTCACAAACTACATCCATCAAATTTAGACCAACCTAATTAATGACCAAATTCAATAAATTTTACATAATTTCTATGAAAATAACTCACATACATCAATGTCTCGTTGCATCATTTTGTATAGTTCGGAGGTTCTTCTTTTTTCCTCCTCTATATTTTCTTCAGACATGACTTCCATTACAGTAATTGTTTCTCTTGCTTCATCCATATCCTCCTCACTAAGTATCCTTTTTTCCTTGTCCATGACATTTGATATTTCTTCCTTTCTCCGCTTCCCCTTATGTAATAGCTGGTGTCATACTGGACTCTCAGTTGGAGTATCCCTGTAATCATACCGAGTTCGGTCTCGTCCTCTCCTTGTTCTACAAGATACTGGATCAGAAAGAGGATTGACTACAGGATAGCTTTCTTGACCCTCCATCCCCTTTTTTTCAATAACATGAAATTAATTCCTTAACCCTTTCATTCAAACATATATTCTCCTCTGTTAGCTCCTTGATTAGGGTGTCTTTAAGAATGCATTCCCCACATAGCCTTACATCTTCTGTGTGATGCCCTTCTGATGTCTCCATTGCCCGTGGAATGTCATCACCAATCTCAAGGTTCTCAAGCAATGTGTTTTCATGTAGGTTAGGAATTATTTCAACGATCACCTGTCAATTACCAAGTACACCAATTTTACTGCCTCTATATCAAACTAACATAGATCACAGTTTAGAATAATTACCTCTTCGGAACTGATTTAGTTGACAAGGTCCCTCACCCTACTAATATGCGAAGGAATATTCCTCCACTTATTTATTCAGGGTCCTTCGACATTGTATGATTTTTGAATGGGTACATGCTCCAAAAACCATGCCTACACAAAGTTTTCCAGACAATTACATTAATGACAGCAAAATATTATAAAATTTATCAAGAAAATTCTACTCACTGCCAAAAGGCCAACAAATCCCTTTACGTAAGGGAGGTTGGTGGTCCTCTAGTTTCCCTGAGTTGATGAAAATAATTCTCCAATCTTAGGTAATTGGGGAGACAAAAATTTATAGATAGCTTCGACCCAGTTGAATCTACCAAGATTGTCATAATCATCTACTATATCTACAAGCCCTAGAGGGACCTTATATGTACTAGACGAAAATAAAACACAAACAAATATATACAAAATATAAAATTTACAAACTAATAACACAACATCCTCTGATTCAACACTTTTAGAATAATGTTTAAGTAAGTCCTCAATTCTTGTTCTGGTAGGTTGTTTTTCTTTTGAGAAGTAAGTACAATAGAAGTCACCCGATGTTTTAGTTGAATTAATAGGGACCGAAACTCCACGGTCTACTATACCCAGTAACAAAGCAACATCTCGTCTGGTGAACGCAACCGGTACACCTGAAACAATTAAAATATTTAGTTATGATCACCAATATAGGCCTGAAATGAATTTACTTCAGACCCTCGGTAGCCCTGAAACACCTGAAACAATTTACTTCAGGCCCTCGGTAGGTCTGAAATGATTTTATTTCAGGTCTACAGAGGGCCTGAAGTGAATTTCACCTGAAATTCACTCATTTAAATTGATCAAATATCAATCATTTAAGGTCATCTATATCTAAGTTTTATCTTACTATAGATATTGTTTATAATTCATAATTAAAACTATTACCTGAGAATTTAAAAACTTACGAGGTTGTATCCCAACTTTCAAATATATTAACCAAAATTCCCCGGATATGCTGCAATTCTTCTATGTCCAAGAAAATACTGAAGGGCGACTCTTTGATCTTCGCAATGTGTCGATCATTTAAAATTTCAAATGCTTCAACAAAATGTTTAAAGTGGCCTAACCCATTTCACCAATGTAATTTTTTCCCAAACTCATCTGGACCCTATAGTTTTTATACATTACAAATTTATTCAGCAAAAATAAGTATAAACATTTTCACAAACTATGTTGTTCTTACCTAAGCCTATCGCTAACATATCTTGGTGATTAATGCCAATGAAGAAGACGATGAACCACCCATAGACCTTTTTCCTGCCATTATCATAAAAATCAATCCTGCAGAAATCTTAAATCCTACTTTGATAGTGCCGAGCAGTCTGGACTTCAACGTTAACACATAAAGCCGCCAAAGGATCACACACTAACACTTTCGATACTTGCCTAGGTTTTGGTTGGTCGGAGGGATTCGAGGGATCAGCTTGCGACTAAAGCACAACTAGGGCACGCACAATGTCCTCCTTCGACAATACCATTTACGTTGTTGCGCTGAGAGAGAATGGACAAAAATTCTACTACCTGGTCATCCGAACCACAAATTATTATTTTACTGCAAATGTGGTTCGGATATCTCGAAAATGTGATCGAAAAAGGTGTTTTGTGGCGGGAGGGGTATATTAGGAACTTCACTCAAAGTCGTGCGCCCTTTGGTAAATTATAAACCATGATACACGAATTAGTAATTTCCAATTCTGCCGTACACCCTTTGGTAAATTGCCGAAAAGAGTTTGTTGGTGGAAAGGATATAAAAAGAATAAGATAATTTTTGATGCATTTTTTTATAAAAAATAAACTATAAAATATTTTTTGATAAACATATTTTTTTTCAAGTACACCATTTAATCAAAAGTCGTATATAGATACTCTGCATAGTTTATATTGTATACAGTGAGTACCTAATTAAGTGGCCACCTATATATTTTGAGGGGCGTTCTTCTGTCCCAAAAAAGCTCATGTTCTATCTGTCTCGCTCTTCGACGACGGTTAGGGAGTCGTCTGATTATCGATCGGACACCATCGGCGACTTCCGATAATCGTCCTGAACAAAATTATACTCTGGGAAGTACGGGAACCCATCGATATCGCCGCAATTGCGATCTCGCCGGATTCATCGTTGAATCCGACGAGATTGCAATTGCAACGATTCCGACCGATTTACCGTTCTTCTATGATATTATTTGATTCAGTACGACGATTAAAATTTATCGGTGGTGTACTATCGTCGGATGATTCGCCGGCTATCGCGAGGAACGGGACAGAAGATCCCAATCGATATATATATATATATATATTTTTTTTTTTTTGCATGTCCGATGCATACCTCCATGAGCACACCTGTTGAGGTATCCACGTGGCACCTGATGTGACATTCCATATCACCATTAATATGAGAGTCCTGGATGTGTTTTACGTGGGAATCGAATCTTCATTCGTTAGGAAACAGGCCTGCCTCTACTACCGCATGTGCCTGGGATGCATTTGATTACGAGCTGCCAAGTCAAAATAGGTTAATAGGGCGGGGCGCATGTGCATGATCTGCCCATTTATTTGCAGAGCTTGACAATGGGAGTTTGGCTCGTGTTGGACTTAAATATTTTTAAATTATTATAAAAAAGTAAAAATAGAAAAAAAAATAAAAATAGAGCAGACATGCCCAACTCTAATCATTATAGAGCATGCCTGATGCTAGACCTGAAATTTAAGTGTTTTGTGACCCAAACCACTTATGCACGAAAGCTAAGCCCAAGAAAATTTGTTTTTTAAAATAAAATAATAAATAAAAACAAATATATAGAAAAAATTAAAAAGTATTGTATAAAAAAATTGATATAATGTAGACTTTATCTCAAGTGTCTGTGTAGACTTCGGGCGTCGTGATTCAATCAAGTCGCCCTATGATTGAATGAAGAATATTTTTTTTTAAAATTTTTTGAGATATATTTAAGTTTAAGATTTTAAAATTTAGGTATTAGGTTATAGTGAGTTTAAATTAATAAGATTTTTTCTAAAATTTAGTCTTTCCTCTTAGATTATAGTGTTCAAAATAAAAAATTATAGATACTAACATGGTATATTATATGTATTTAGGACTAAAGATATTTAGGATTTAGAGGGTGGGTTATATATAATGAATTTAAGCCAATAAGATTTTCCCTTTAGGGTTCAGTCTTGCCTCTTCACTATAGTGTGCAAAATAAAAAAATTTAAATGCTCATAGGGTATATTATTTATATTTATGTTTTAAGATTTTTAGGATTTAGGAGTTGGTTATAGTGGATTTAAGCCAATAATTTCTTTTTTCTCTAGGGTTCAGTTTTCCATTTTAGATTATAGTGTTAAAAATAAAAAAAATTTATATTTCACAGGGTATTACGATTTACATGGAAGAAATTTTAACTAAAAAAAATTAGGGTGTTAGATCAAATCCAGGCTCCTCAATCATATTTTTAAAAAATGGGACTCGAGGCACCTCGAGTTTGGTGCGGGCAGGTGCACAATGCACCATCTGCAATATAAAACTTCTATATATAGAGAAAAAAAAATGATATCCTGCCCGACAGTTCATGACGCTATCAGCTCGATTTTTTATGTTAAAACAATTTTTCATTCTCTCTCTCCTATTTATTTCTTTTAGTATTAAAATATTTCTTTTGTTTTATCTTCCTTCCTCCCTTTATTATGAGAATCCTTACTCTCTTTTCACTTTCTCAGATTCTAAATTTCCTTCGCTCTTGCGCCATGCTCCTTCACTGTCGTCTTTTATTGCTCTTTCTCCTACCCTCGCCGCCATCTTCCATCGCTACTGCTCCTTCCTTTGCCAGACACAAACAAAGTTACTTTAAGGCTCTTCTCGTCGGTCGACAAATATCCCCAAACTCAAACAAAACCCGACGATGTCTCCCCCACCCCCTTTCATTCTGCCTTGCAATTTTTAATTAGGATTTTCAACTATAACGTCATATATTACAATACTATGGTGATACATATTATAGCAGCTACCTCAAAGTTGTTGCTACAACCTTGTTGCTGCTATAACCTTGAAACTTCTACAATAGAAAAATTGTTGTAATTTTTTGTTTATTTTATTTGTAGGAAACTTGGAAAACATCTACATTCCGAAATTTTTACAGGATGCTGCAATGTAGAAGTCCTACTACACAAAACTGATACATTTTATGAAGCTATTTAAGTAGAATCAACTATAATATTATTTATAGTTGGTTAATAGTAGATTTGTAGAAATATTTACTTTGCTGCAATAACGTGAAAGTGAATTAGATCTACTTAACTATACTGTAGTAGCTACTTCAAACTAGCTACTACAATGTTGTAGCAGATTTTATCTACACATTGTAGCAACTACTGAACAATAACTGCTACAATGTCAAACATGTGTACAAGTACTTACTACATATTGTAGCAACTATTGGACAAGAACTGCTACAACGTCAAACATGTGTTGTTGTAGTTACTTGTTAAATCCGAAACTTTTGTGTTGCTTTGGAAAATTTTTCGAAAAAAGGTCCTAGGGTACCCGGGCATGCTCGATAGTTCCAGGGCTCTTGGACAAATTTAAGGGGGGGGGGGGTTAAATTGGTTAAAAATTTTAATATTTTAAGGGGTTGATGGATAAGGAATTCTAAACCTTAAGGACGAGAATGCAAAATGCTCAAACATGATGGACCAAAGTGTAAAAGTCCCACTACTTAAGACACCTTTCGGCCTTCGCTTCCTCCACAGCCAATCGCTGCTTCATCTCCCTCGCCCGCGTGCCCTAGCTGCAGCCGAACGTCGAGACCTAGCGTCTTCCCTAGATCTCGCTTACGACCCCTGCGATTTCGGCCACCGAAACCCTAGATCAGAGGCCTTCCCATTCATCATCGCCACCACAACATTCCAACCCCGACTCTCGCCGATTCCTGCCTAGGTTTCGCGGACCAGAGGGTGACCACGAGTCGACGAATCAGGGAGAAAACCAAGGGCTCACCGGCTATCTCCACTAGGGTAATCTCGATTTCCCTGGTTACAATTGTTGGGGTCGATTGGGGGAGTTGATACCACTAATGATTTAGGGGGGAGTTCCCTGCTCTGTGGCGATTGAGAGGCTATTGCTCGATGGGAGGTTCTACAATTGGAGCTAGAAATTGAGGTAAGGGATTTAGATGATTGGATCAATGGAACTTAGTTTTTTGGTGGCTATTCTAAAACTTTGATTGGAAATCGATTTGGACAGTGTAGCATTTCCTACTTCTTGGATCTGGCTGTTATTGGCTTTGGATCGCCGAGAATCTGAGGTAAGCTCAATTCGATTGTGGTTATTGAAATTAGAGTTTCTTGGATGTATGAAGTGGATTCTAGGTCAAGTTTGTGGATGTATCAGTTTGATCCTTGTAGATGTGCTTGCTATTGTTAATTCGGTGTTGTGTCAACATAATATAATTGATGTTGTCATGAGCAACCTTTGGTATTAAATTAAACCAAGCCGTGATGGATTGGAATTTAGGAATAAAACCTAAAGTGAAACATAACCTTAAATCTTAATTACGCGGAGTAATTAAGAATCTTTCATTTAATTAAAGTTAATTAAATGGAAAGGGAATTATTAAGTTAACCCTAGCTTGGTTTGGGAATTAATTAGCTTGTTATCATATCTATATAATAGCTAATTAATTATGCCATTGATACAGGGACTTGACTTGGATTTATTACTGCTTATTATTGGCGGGTGGTTCTTTCTGCTTGATACAGACTTCACTTACTTGGAGACGGGTACTTCTTGCTTGTATCTGTAGATCCTGTTGGAACCCGGATGGCTAGAGAGGGGGGGTGAATCTAGTCAGACACAAAACTTTTGAGATTTTCAAATCTATTCTGCACTTCAGAGTTAGGCAGCGGAAGCAAATGCAGAAACAGAAAACTAAAAACAACAACCCAAAGCAAAGGAAAGCAAACCGACGCTAACACCTCGATATACAAGGTTCGGGGATAACATGCCCCTACTCCTTGGCGTGCCCGTAAGGTGGGCGATCCCTTGATCGTTGGCAGATCAAGCCCCGGTGAACACCGGATAAGATAGAGCCTCCTTCTCGGTGGAGAAACCTCTCCACAGATCTCACGGATGATAGAACTTGAGTACAGGAGATCACACAAGAAGGAACACTCACAAAGCTCTCACAGGAATACAACAAGATTGCTTAAGCACAAAGCAACAAAGAGCACGAACACAGCCCAGCCAAACTTCCCAAGTTTTCTGTCTTGTTCGCTTCCGCTCCTCTGTATCCAGCTTTGTCTCTTAAGCTCCGGCTCAACGTCGCCAGCTCCATCAGCACCACTGACTCACACCCTGACCCACTGACCTCTCTGAGCACTCAGTCCACTGGACACTCCTCCAGCTGAGCCTCTGTTAGTTGCCAGTCACGCCGTCGTCAGTTGCCAGTTGCGCCAGACGCCGTTGAGACCTAAAAACACAATAGATCCAAACCTGCTCCAAGGAAAGCCTCCCATTAATTCTCCTTGAGTGTTTGAATCACCTGCTATCACCTGCACACTCCAACAGAGGCTTAGCAATGCATATCAAAAAGAAATCAGCAAGTAGCAGAGAATCGGCAGTGAAAACAGACTTCTGACAGCATATTGGAATTAAAGTTCTGCTCCTGATCGGTCCCCAGACCGATCAGGGAGGAGCCTGATCGGTCACCAGACCGATCCAGCAGTCTTCTGCACACTCCTGATTGGTCCCCAGATCAATCAGGCTCCTACCTGATCGGTCACCAGACCAATCAGGCTTGAGTGAACAGTGATTCTTTAATCAAATCCTAAGTCTCTGATCGGTCACCGGACCGTTCTGGACCTGATTAGCAAGGGAACTCAACTCACTGTTCGCTCCCTGATCAGTCACCAGACCGATCAGGAGCTGTGCAGTGAGTGAAACACACACTCCTTGATCGGTCACCAGACCGATCAGACATCGCTGGATCGGTCACTAGACCGATCCACGAAGGAGCAGCGTGCCAACTCCCTGATCGGTCACCAGGCCGATCCAGGGACGTAGACCTAGCCTTCCAAGCTAGGATTTCATTCACCTTAGCCCTCCAAGCTAAGGATTTTTCAATCTAACTCTCCAAGTTGGGAATTTGTACCTAACCCTCCAAGTTAGGACTTTTCACCTAGCCCTCCAAGCTAGGACTTTTCACCTAGCCCTCCAAGCTAGGACTTTTCACCCAACCCCTCCGAGTTAGACCTTCATCCAACCTAACCCTCCAAGCTAGGCACCTGACCCTCCAAGCCAGGACTTTTCACCTAATTCTCCAAGTTGGGACTTTTCACCTAACCCTCCAAGTTAGGACTTTTCACCTAGCCCTCCAAGCTAGGACTTTTCACCTAGCCCTCCAAGCTAGGACTTTTCACCCAACCCTTCCGAATTAGGACTTTTCCATACCTAGCCCTCCAAGCTAGGATTTTTCCACACCTAACACTCCAGGTTAGGATTTTCTCACACCTAACCCTCCAGGTTAGGACTTTTCATACCTAGCCCTCCAAGCTAGGACATTTTCTCATGCCAGCGTGCGATCTCCCGATCCACCTGGACTTAATCCAAATCCATTCAACTAAACTTAAATCGTTGTCAACACCAAAACAACAATCAGGCCAGACTGCATCAACAATCTCCCCCTTTTTGTTGTTTGACAACCCGATTTAATTTTATCAATCAATTCAATTCTCATAAGGGAATCATGATCCTTCCCCATAACAACTATAAACTTAATCAGCCATTCTCTCCCCCTTTGTCAAACATCGAAAAGGGTATGGTTATTAAGTTTGAACACAACTCCCCCTCAATCAAGGGTCTCCCCAAAATAATCAAAGGCTAATTTTTGAATTGCATATGAGAGGCATATACCATAAATGTATCATGGCAACAACGTATATGCATCATACGTCAATAAGTGTGAATTGCACATGAAACCATATACAGAATTATATCATGGTCAAACATGTATATGTTTCATGTGACAAGTAGGGAATGCATCTGTATCCGACACATAATCCTGAGTGGTCTCCCTGACCAATCAGGTTCGTTGATTACTTGATACAGAAATATTTCTTATTAGTCTGGGGAGCGATCAAATTTCAGAAAAATTCCTGAAACTCTGATACATTCCTGATCAGACTGCATTAACAATTTGCATTCCATAATAGGGGTGTAGACTCTATTAATATTCGACATTTCAGAAACATTTCTGAAACACGACATCAAGAACAAGAGTCATGGCTCAACAAACCCTTTCTTATGAATTTGAACATTCCAACATAGGTTTGTATCAAATCAGTATTTAGGTTTTGTTTCAAGTACCAGGTTTGTACCACTTGAACAAATTTGTGCTCCCTTAGTACCAGGTTTGTACTAATGGGTGATCAAGTATGTTTCAATTGTAATCAGATTGTATCATGTTTGTTTGTATCAGTATGATCATTAAACTAATACAATTCGACGAGAAGTGATTGGTCTGAGAAATTTTTGGATCATTTTGGAACGATCTGGGAGTTCCTTGATCAGAGTTGATCTGATCGATCATAGGACCGATCAGGGTGATTCCTGATCGGTCGCCAGACCGATCAGGGTGAGTCCTGATAGGTCGGTGGACCGATCAGGTTAGCGACCGATCAGGGTGAGTCCTGATCGGTCGGTGGACCGATCAGGTCTGATACAGACGACAGTTCAGAAACTCTGAAACACTTCTAAACCATAATTCAATTAGTTTTAACTCCTAACAGTGTTCCATTAAACAACATTCATGTTTCTTTACCCAAAGAAAACAACATGATTTACATCTCTTTAACTATCATGTACATTATCAAATCATGCAACATCTCCAATATATCTTGAGAGTAAAATTTATAAATACAAAGTTCAAAGCATGATTCCAGAAAACATGGTAAATTTGAAAGTGATCAACATATGATTAAATTTCAAAACATGCCTATATAACATTAGTATCAAGGTATGATCAAATTTCATGATACAACCAAAAGTATGATAAACCTTTCAAAAACATGCTTGTATCAAATTTGTATCATATTATGGTCAATTTCTAAATTCTGATCAGTTCAAGGTATGTTTATAACATGTTTGTATCAAGATTCCAAGACTGGTTTGCATACAACCATTTGAACATAAAATTCATAATCATGAATAGTATGGGAAAATAGGGTTGCATCAATTTTCATGAATGATCACATCCAAGGTGATTTTTGAATCAATACTAATTGATATGTCCATACTTGTTCTTTAGCATGCATTCATGTTCTACAATTCATACAAGAAATTATACACCTTGGGCTTGACATAAGGCATATCATAAACCATGAATTGCAGTAAACTATAAATAGCAACAATAAAATCAATTGTCCTAAGCAATCCATGACAAGGACAAGTTATGTGCTTCTCTAAACCATCCATGTAATATCATTTTCCATGTTTATTTTGAAACTAGTTTAATCTTGTACATGGATATATCATCAAATGTCGCATGAAAACTTTTCTTATTGCCCAAATGAGATTTCATAAATCACTAGCCAAAGGATTGCTTGTTATAAGAACTAAGAAAATGAAGCTCAAAGCATTTAATTCGAATTTTCCATAACCAACCATGTGAATAACAATTTTTTCTTGGTCATGGGTTTGGAGCACCAAATATCAACCACCCATGTTGATAGATGCTCCCCCTCAATCAAAGCTATACAATTCTAAATATGGAGGTTTTAGGTACCCAAATTTTGGGACCTAATGAATCTACAATGAATGACTTTGGCACCCATGCCTTAGTCATTTTCTTCTTAACCTTTTGAACCCTAGAATTGTTTTGTGCTCTAAATTGGGTTCTTGACATTAAAGATATGACACTAGGTTCTTTAGGTTGGTAACCCAAACCAACCTTGTTGTACACCGCCCTTTGGGAGTTAAGAATCATATCTAAGGTTTTTGAGCTAATTGAAAACTTCTCAAGAATATTCTTGAGATTTTCAACTTTTCTCTTCAAATCCTTATTTTCATTTTCAAGACCATTAACATGTAAATCATCAATTACCTCATCCTTAGAGGTTTTCAATTTTTCTACTTCTAATTTTAAGTATTTAACTTTGGCCTTAGATTTCTTAAGCATGTTTGTCAAGCAAGCTATTGTTCTATAGCACTTATCTAGCTCGGGAGAAATTACCTCTTCATCATCCGAAGATGATGAAGGCGCGGTTGAGGAGTCACTTTATTCACCACTGCTCTCATTGGATGATTCTTCTAAGGCTACGAGAGCCACATGACAGTGGTTCTTTTCCTCCTCCTTCTCCTTCTTCTTCTTCCTGTCACATGCCACAAAAGCTAACCCTTTCTCCTTTGGGCTTTGGTTAGAGATCTCATGTAGTTCTATTTCACAAAATAGATCTTCTAACTTAACTAAGGAAAGATCCTTGGAAACCTTGTAGGCATCCACCATGGATGACCACAATGTATTCCTTGGAAAAGCTATTAGAACTAACCTTACTAGATCCCTATTTTCTACCTTTTCATTGATGGAGTGGAGGCCATTGAGGATCTCTTTGAATCTTCCGTGGAGTTCACTTACCTTTTCATTTTCTTCCATAGACAGATTTTGGAGTTGACTGTGAAGGAGGTCCTTCTTGGCTATTCGGGTGTCTTGAGTTCCTTCGTGGAGCTCAATGATTTTGTTCCAAAGATCTTTATCACTTGTAAAAGGACCCACCTTGATCAACTCCTCCTTGGTCAACCCGCATTGCAAAGTGACTACCGCTTTGGCATTTGCTTCACTCTTTCTTATTTGCTCAGCCGATCAACTTGAGAAATCGAGATCTTTTCCTTTAACATCTCTTAGAGGGATGAAACCTTCTTTGACCGAGAACCATACGCTCATGTTTGTCTTCAAATAAAACTCCATCTTCGATTTTCAATATTGAAAATCTGTGCCGTCGAAGAGTGGAGGTCGGTTTGTGCTCATTCCTTCTCTTCCAGCCATCTTGTTGTAAGCTCTCGGATGTTAAGCCATGAACAGAGCCCTAAGCTCTGATACCACTTGTTAGAACCCGGATGGCTAGATAGGGGGGGTGAATCTAGTCGGACACAAAACTTTTGAGCTTTTCAAATCTATTCTGCACTTCAGAGTTAGGCAGCGGAAGCAAATGCAGAAACAGAAAACTAAAAACAACAACCCAAAGTAAAGGAAAGCAAACCGACGCTAACACCTCGATATACAAGGTTCGGGGATAACTTGCCCCTACTCCTTGGCGTGCCCGTAAGGTGGGCGATCCCTTAATCATCGGCAGATCAAGCCCCGGTGAACACCGGATAAGATAGAGCCTCCTTCTCGGTGGAGAAACCTCTCCACAGATCTCACGGATGATGAAACTTGAGTACAGGAGATCACACAAGAAGGAACACTCACAAAGCTCTCACAGGAATGCAACAAGATCGCTTAAGCACAAAGCAACAGAGAGCACGAACACAGCCCAACCAAACTTCCCAAGTTTTCTGTCTTGTTCACTTCCGCTCCTCTGCATCCAGCTTTGTCTCTTAAGCTCCGGCTCAACATCGCCAGCTCCATCAGCACCACTGACTCACACCCTGACCCACTGACCTCTCTGAGCACTCAGTCTACTGGACACTCCTCCAGCTGAGCCTCTGTCAGTTGCCAGTCGCGTTTTGTTATCCTGCTTGATACTTATGCTTGACATTGGATATGATCTAAATTTTCTTCTATACAGTCTCGTTTATTTGTTATCTGATTCTGTATAGCATTGGTATGAGCATGAGTATGTGGATAGGGTTTAGCATACCATTGTATGGTTGCATTGGTTGATTCTATTCATACTTGCATGTGTATCTGGATATAGGATTGATTGGGTTATGATGCATACATATGACATGTGCATGATAGGTTGAGTTATGTGTCGATGACCTAGTAGGGCTTGCATGTGTTAGTCATGCACCATACCTGCACTGTTGCATGCCGGCAATCAGCGACTCCCTTGTGGTTGAGCCTATCATCTTCCGGCACATGATATGCACACACGACCACTCATGGGTTAGTGGTTACCGCTGAGTGTGTGCATTTGCTCTGTACTACTCCGCTCAACCGCTCATGGGTAGTGATTTCGGAGCATGGTAGCAGGCAGGGATCCCTTCTCTTCCCATAGACCAGAGAAGATGAGAGAGATATCTCCCCCGTATATACATGGGGCTGAGTGTTTACTTCACCAGTATCCTGTCCACTCGGTCACTCAGGAGTAGTGATGGCAGAGTGCCGACAATGTCACAGCTATAACCACTCGGCCGACACAGTATCGCCTGTCTCTGTCGCTTGACTAGTGTTAGGGGGTGACCATGACATTGCATCATGTGCATATGATGCATTTGTGTATTGATTGAGTTTGCTGCATTTACTTGCTGCACTTGTTTGACATGCACATACAGGAGGTACTTTTGGTATGGTTTGTTGACCCTGCACTTGCTCGTATGGTACGAGTCCTATTATGATCATGATAGACTGATTTCTAGTATGTACAGTCCTTTATTATTTCAGTTATGCATGCTTCTGATATTATTATGGAGACTGTATCCTGTTGTTTATGTTAGATGATTTAGCTACTTTTCTGCCATGCATATCTTTCTATATACCCGCAGAGTCCACTTGGACTCATCACCCGTCGTAATATTTTTTTGTTTTCAGGTTGATAGCTCGCCGGAGGAGCCCAGTTGCCGGTCCTGGTCCCTACGACTCCGTGGTTGGGTGCTTCCATGTTTGTTTTGGGTTTGATAGCATTCTTTATGCGTTGTATTCATTTTTCATATACCGTGGGCTTGTATTGGATTTATTCGTGCGGTATTGTATTTTTGAGTCCTCTGTTGGACTTTATGTTTGTGGTTTTGCTACGTGCCTGCCCAAGGGGCAGCTCAGGTGAGTATTACAGAGTTTATCATTTCAATATGTTCATTTCCATATATATTATATATCTGTTTCGAGGCGTGGGGCCAATTTATAAACTGCGTGTGTTATGTGTATGTGTAAATTGTCCGCCAGACTGGGGAGATACTGTCCGATTTTATATTGGATCAGCAGCATCATTAGTCTCGGGGCGTGACAATTTATTTTGGTATCAGAGCCCAGGTTGCCAGATACCTTGGGGACTTGTGGATTTAGGTTTGCGATGCCTACTTGTTTTACGGATTTTTCGGAGTTAAATCTGATACCTACCCGGTAGGTGTCGGAGCTCGGGTTTGATGAAGTCTCCCGAGTACATTTCAGATTTTTGGAGTCGCTTTCTTGACGTGTTTTGTACTCTGGGACTTGGCGGCGACGGGACATCTCTAGGTGGCAAGAGGTATATCTTTTTTTTGAACCATCCTATCTTAGTACTCACTATTAGATTTAGGATTGATTTGACTATCCCAGCTTGGTGGGATTGTATATTCATACTGGATGGATAGATATTCGTAGACTTAGTTTTAGTTAATTGACATGTTGTCAATCTATCTTATTCGTGATCGTTCATGTGAGCGATTAGTGATATGATGCGGATGAGACCTTGGAACGGAGAATGTTAATTCTCTAGTAGCACCGATTGTTGAGTCGGAAAGCCAAGGTTGAAAATGTTGACAACCTATTGGAGGTTAAGGATTTTAATTTTCCTAGACCTTACTATTCATAGTACGTGTACTAGTTATTATTAGCTAAGCGAGAACTAGGGTTGCATACCTTAGTTGTCTCGATCAGTATAGGATTGACTTATCATGGTTCAAAGAGTTTCAGACCTTTGGGTTGTTCGTGCCTGGTTAGGTGACCTGGAAGGCACGTTTAGGGTACATGATGTACATTGATGTAGAAGAGTAGCATTAGTTGCGTGCTACGATCGTTAGTGGAGGATTGATACATCCTATTCCATGGGAATTTTGATCATGGATTACTTGTACCTGGTTGATGACCTAGAAGGTACAGTTTAATGGGTGACTTGAGCCAATACAGAAAAGTGTGGAGCTAATTGCTTGACACCTACGAGTTATCGCGTGCCTATATGGCATTACCAAGAACTCATAGTGCCCATATCTAGTGCGGAAAGCTGTCTTCTGAACATCTGAGTCTCTAACTCTTAGCTGATGATATCTGGACCGCAGATCAATCTTAGAATACACTGAGGTGTCTCTGAGCTGATCAAACAAATCCTCTAGACTCGTAAGTGATTCTCCTCAGCATAAATAATAAGTACAAAGGTACCACCTTGGTTATCCAAACCTAGTACACGCGATAACTCGTAGGTGTCAAGCAATTAGCTCCACACTTTTCTGTATCGGCTCAAGTCACCCATTAAACTGTACCTTCTAGGTCATCAACCAGGTACAGGTAATCCATGATCAAAATTCCCATGGAATAGGATGTATCAATCCTCCACTAACAATCGTAGCACGTAACTAATGCTACTCTTCTACATCAATGTACATCATATACCCTAAACGTGCCTTCTAGGTCACCTAACCAGGCACGAACAACCCAAAGGTCTGAAACTCTTTGAACCAAGATAAGTCGATCCTATACTGATCTTATACCTTATCATTAGGCGAAATATTAAGTAATATTTCAAATGATTCAAGCTTAGAAGAAGAAAATAAGAAATTAAGAGAAAAGGTAGATAATCTTACCAAAGCCCTTAGAAAATTTGAAATTGGCTCAAAAACTCTCGATATGATCATTGAGAGCCAAAGGGCAAGTTTCAAGAAAGAAGGATTAGGTTTTGGAAAATCTAGCAATGGAAAAACTTATCATTGCCTACTTGCTAGAGGACAAGCAAAAATCAAGACCCTAGATAGAAAATGGATTCCTAAGGAGTACTTGGTCAACTCAATTAGGAAACATTTCTATTGGGTGCCAAAGTCAATCCTCAAATGTTAGAGGATTTAGGGTTAGTTAACCATGTTTGTTAAAATTATAAATTTTTGATATTTGGTTGACTTTAGACATTAAGGGGGAGTACTTAGTCCAAATAGATATTCTTGATAAAATAGGCTAAATAAGGATTACCTTTAGTACATCTCATATTGCCTTGATTTATTATTGTATTTATGTGTATGAGATATTAGGATGATACAAATAAGTCACTTATGCTTATAGCATTTTAATGAGTTATTAGATGTATCACTTTAGCAATAATAAACTAACTATGGGGAAAGCAAATGTTTAATTAATGGACATCTTGCCCATAGATCATAGTTGGATATTTCAAATGATTTGAAAATAATTTTGTGTTTTATTTGCTATGACATAGATTTGCAAAACACTTGGATTCAAAACTAGGATATGATTTTGATACAAAGTTGAGTGTTTTCAAAGTATTTGAGTTTTGGTCAAAAAGTCAAACATATTTAGATTTTTTATAGAAATATATTTTTCTCTGTTAGAAAATATCACAAGAAATATGTTTGTAAAATTTTATAATTTTTTTAAATTTTCTCAAATTTTTTATGTATTTCTAATTCAACTCAAAAGGCTGAAATTTCAATCTGATAAATATTAGTCGATTGGTACAGAGGATTAGTCAACTGAACATTCTGTGAGTGGGAAATTCAGTGAGACCAGTCGACTGGTACCTGTATTTTTGATTCTAGGTATTTTCAAAAATTAAAACTTTGTCCCTATTTGATACCATAGGTTAATATTGGTTGGTGCAATCTTTTTGATGGTGTCAAAGGGGGAGAATTGAAAGGTTTAAGTTGGAATTTAACTTAATTCTTTATGTTTGTGCAAAAATTAAAAATCATGTGTTAAGGCATAGGTTAAGGGGGAGGATACATGATTATATGTATTAGTACATTATGCTTTTAATTTTCAATTGTTATCTTTGTAACTAACTTAAACATATTGTTATACATCAAAAAGGGGAGATTGTTGGTGCAATCGACCCAAGTTTGATCGGGAAAATCATTGATTTTGATGTATGTGTCAATATAATTAAGTTAGATATTCATGTTGATTTGATGTGTGTGGTTGAGTCTTGCAAGACTTTGTAAATCACACATGAGGATTAACGGAGTGAAGCATCCGAGGGATGAGAGCCGAGGAAGTGGCCTTCAAAGAACGAGCTGAGGAAGTAGACATTAATGTTGGTGCAGGAAGCACCATATCGAACTTTGTTTTGATATTGGCAAAGGGTTCAAAGTTAAGTATTATTAGTTATCTAATATGCTCATTAAGTGTGTAGGAAACAAAGTCCTAGCAAAGGGATGCTAGGCACCTGGCGAAGGACTGCCAGGAAATAAAGTCCTAGCGAAGGGCTGCTAGGCACCTGGTGAAGGACTGCCAGGAAAAAAAGTCCTAGCGAAGGGCTGCTAGGCACCTGGCGAAGGACTGCCAGGAAACAAAGTCCTATCGAAGGACTGCTAGGCACCTAGCAAAGGACTGCTAGGAAATAAAGACCTAGCGAAGGACTGCTAGGAATCAAAGACCTGGCGAAGGGCTGCTAGGCACCTAGTGAAGGGCTGCTAGGAGTCGAAGACCTGGCGAAGGACTACTAGGCACCAGGCGAAGGACTGTTTGGTACCGAAGCCCTAGCGAAGGATTGCTAGGCACCGGGCGAAGGACTGCTTGGTACCCAAGACCTTGCGAAGGGCTGCTAGGCACCTGGCGAAGGACTGCTGGGCAAAAGTCCAACCGGAGGAGCCGGTTGGCAAAAGGTAAACTCTCTTGAGAGGAGTAGGTGAGGACGCGTTCCCCGTCGAGGGAACAATAGGCGTCGGTTCGACCTAGGGTTCCATTTTGGAGACCCAAAGTCAAAACCAAGACAGCTACGGCTGTAAAAATCACTAACATTCTTACTTTATTATGTTTGGTACTAACCCTGGATGCAGGACCGAAGGAACGAGTTTCTGCAGCACAGAACGCCCCAAAGGAGAAGGGCAGCAGCTAGGTTAGGCGCCCGGGAGGTCCCAGGCGCCCAAGGCCAAGGCCAAACGAGAATTTGAGCAAGAGTTGCTTTGGAAGCTCACTGGGGCAGGCGCCCTCAAGCTCCCGGGCGCCCCCATGGTCCCGAGCGCCCCGGATGCCTCGGGCGCCCTGGGCCCAAGCCAACGAAGCGATAGAATTCAAGTCAGCCGAGAAGCCAGCAGACCAAGTCAACCCTGGCGCCCCCATCAGCTCCGAGCCTGATTCTGAAGGGATAAGCCTTGACCGAGCTTCGGATGAGAGTTGTCGGATCCGAAGGCACGTGTCAGGCGCCCCCAGCCTCCCGGGCGCCCCCAGGAGTGCTATAAAAGGGGTTCGACCCCCAAGGCTTCGATATCAATTCTTCTAACGCCTCTACGCTCTTCGACTCAAGCGCTCTGCTCCGGAAATCTCTGATCTCAAGATTCAAGCGCCGACAACGACCCTCCACACCGAAGAACGATCTACACCGGGCGTCGGTAACAAAGAGCATAATTGTACCTTTTACTGCACTATTACTGTACAAATTTTTGTAATAACTTGCGCGATTATAGAATTGCCCGCAGTAAACGGTCAAGGACCGTGGGCTTTGGAGTAGGAGCCGACCGCGACTCCGAACCTAGTAAAAAACCTTGTGTTCGCGTTTGTTTTTTTATTTCCGTTGCGTAATTTCTCTCAATCTAATCCGAAATGGTTTTACGATATTCACCCCCCCCCTCTATCGTATTTTCTCGATCCAACAATTAAAGGCATACGCGAAGGATAGCATAGAGACGAGCCACGGGCTTGTGTGCGCATCCGAGGGACAAGAGCCGAAAGAAGAGAACTTCAAGGGGCAAGCCAAGGAAGTGGACTTCAAGGCATATGGGAAGGATGGAGTCCAGAGAGGTTGAGAGTGAGTTTGTAAGCTGGGCAGTCGATAGGCAAAGGAAGCAATCTACTGTCAGCGTCGAGTGGAAACCCACAGAAATATCATTCGACTGGTCTAGGCACCAGTTAACTGGTCTACTAAAAAATGGAGTCGTTAGGCTAGCTGTTGGCTGGTCGTTAGCTGGACATTAGTCGACTAGCCCTGGGGGTAGTCGACTGGTGTCAGGGTTGAGCTGTTTGGTTAATAGCTCTCTCCACTATTTAAAGTGGAGCTTGAGACTTGAGATAGTTTAGCAATTCATTGTGATATCTTTACATAAGTACTCAAGTGCTCAAGCTCCAAGTGTTCATCTTCCTCCTAAACCCTAGCTCAATCTTGTAAGGAGGAAGAAGCTTTGTGAGAGGTTGTTCTCCACTAAGAAGGAGAAAGCTTTAGCCAAAAATTGTCGGGGCGTGATCCACTGAAGAATCAAGGGTTCATCCACCATAAGGGCACGCCGTGGAGTAGGAGCAAGCAATCTCCAAACCACATAACCAATAAAGTGTTAGCATTGATTAATTGATAAATTAAGTTTCCACTTATGCTAATGATTGTAGGAAGAGAGTTGATTTTGGGTGACCAGGCTATTCACCCCCCTCTAACAGTACCATCGATCCCATCAGAGATAAGCCGTGGGCTTGTATGCATCCAAGTGACCATAGACAAAGCAGGAATGATGAGCCTAAGGTAGCGCACTTCGAGGCATACGCAAAGGATGGTATGTGGATGAGCCACAGGCTCGTATGCATCCGAGGGACGAGAGCTAAAGTTGAAGAAGGCTTGAAAGAAACAGGTCAAGGCTGCTAGGTGAAGAGTCAGCTGAGTCGTGAGGGTCCAAGTGTTGAGAGAATTGTATTCAGGAAGGGAAACCCTAGGTTTAGGGTTTGGGCAATTGACTGATGCTTGGATCAGTCGACTGGTAGATGACACAGAAATATCGATCGACTGATCTTCTGTGCAATCGACTGGTGTCGCCTGGGAATTTGAACATTGGGTTGTAACATTCAGATTTGATTGGAACCAGTCGACTGGTGTTGGCACTAGTCGACTGGTAACGGCTAGTTCAGCTATGAGCTTTATTTAAGGGATCTCGGTTTGGCTGACTAGGGTTAATGAAATTTGCTTTGGATAAAGGCCAATTAGTAGTCTAAGTGCTCAAGTGTGTGTTGCGGGTTGTGGCAAGGTTTCTTCACCCATAAGGAGCTACACGAGCTAGCCGGAGGCTTTCCGGAAATTCATCCACTGACGGATAGGGATCGTCCATCTCATGGACTATCGTGGAGTAGGAGTTTTATCTTTAAACCACGTTAAATCGGTTTGTGTCCTTTTAGTTGTTTGTTTTGTTTTGTTTTTCCGCTTGCGTACTAACAACGTGTAGGAAAAAATAGACTCATTGGGGGCAACAGGCTATTCACCCCCCTCTAGCCTGTCCATCAATCCCCAACAGAATCTATAGAGCTCGAAATGACATGAAATCAGCTCCAATCTATTCAACTTGTTCTCCTGATTGTATTTATGCTCTCAAGCATTAATTTGATCCAATATTTTTTTTTCTATAGCTAAGGCAATTAGATGGACTTTAATCAACTGATGACTTGGTAAAAATACAAGCCAGAGTTAATGATTAAACATATATGTTAGATGAATACTTGGAGAACTAGATGAATACTACGGAACTGGTTTCATGTCATTTCGAGCTCTCTAAGTTCATTTGCCAGTTTCAGACATTTTTATTTTTATTTTTGACCATTTTACGACAAATCCTTGGATTAGTCACAGAATGTGTTAGTGTAAGCCTTAAGCATCAATCATGAATTGATTGACTTAGGTCATAAAGTATCATATTTATAAATAAAATGCAATACTTTGGTTATTATATTTACTTTATGCTTATGCCAACTGAATAAATATAATAATGCCCTAAAATAATATGTTCTAATCTACATCACATCAATTGGTTGAATTGATTGTGAGATGCTGTCAAGAACACTACTCTTAAATATTCCTAGTCAAATATTAATATACAAGGGCAATATTAATACGTTGAAACTAGCATGTAGGTTAATTGATGACTTAATCTCACAAGTCATAGACATGAGATATCAGGTTGACACATGAGTATATATTAGAGAATATGTATTGAATGAATCCGCCATGAGAATGTTTCATGGATCATTATATAAGTGTCATAAACTTTCTCATAATGACTATTGGTATGAATAGTTTTAGATTTGAAGTCACTATAGTTCCCTATATAAGGAGTTATATATTTTGATATTGTCAAACGTCATCCTTAATAGGGTGGACTATAAAGTCAATCATTAGGTATGCAATAAATTATGTGAAAGGATGTAACTGATGAAAATGGGATCTATCCCTTCCATATGATGGGAGTGATATCTGTGAGCCCCTTGATTGAGTAGGACTACTAAAATGCATGACCATTCTCAAATGAGTCAATTTGAGATATTGAGCTCATTTGGTTAAGTGAGTCTACTTGGGGATCAAGAAACACAAAGATTGATAAGAGGATGATACGGTCTATGTCTCATTAATCAATCTAGATATCAAGGATAGAAAGGATAGATGGACAAAATCATACAAGATAATAAACATGAAAAGGTTAGGTAGGATCTCGACATTCTTATCACTTAGGTGGCAATGATATATTGTTAGATATCATTCATTGCTTATGTATCTAAAAGTGGTTTAGATACATTGCCAACACTACGAGAGCTTATAAGATCACACACAAAGAACATGTTGTTTTAAAGATATGTTGATTTTAGTTTGACTAAAATGGGATTGAGTCTAATCTGGGTTAGACTCATTTGGATTAGACTCAATCACTTAAAGAGGGAGACCAAAGGTCTTAACCCTTTGTATTCATTTGATGAATACCAAAGGTCAAAGGGTAATCATTAAGATGAATACAATATTAATATAAATTAATGGGCATTGATGCAAGGGAGACCAAGAGGCAAGGACCTTTAATATTCCTTAGATGAGTATAAAAGAGTAGAATCATTTTAGTGAATTACAATTTGCTTCTTTCTCCCTTCTTCCTTGGCTGAAAATTGTTTTCATTCTTCTCTCCCTTTCTTGATCGAACCACTCAAGTGGCTAGTACTACGAAAGTGGTTCTTCTTCGAGTTAGAGTTCGTGGGACGAATAAGACATGTTTGTATGGATACTACTAGAGACACGACCACTCTGATCGTGCAGAGATCCAACGAACCATAGTGGCTATCAGGATGAATAAGGGCATGCAACAAAAGTAACTACTCTAATCAAATGACGTATGACTACTTTTGCATGAATCATTGGAAGGGATCTTATTTTTCCACTACGTTTGAGATTGTTTTTGCAAAAATCCCTACAGAATGTTCAAAAATTAAAATAAAAATAAACATGTCTGAAACCGACAGATAGATCTAGAGAGTTCGGAATGACATGAAGTTAGTTCTCATGTGTTCGACTAGTTCTCTAGATTATATTCATATCCTCAAACATCTATTTGACCCAATATATTTAGAGTAGTAATTTTTATAAACAAGAATTAGATTTTTTGGACACATTCATGTTAAAAAAATCACTAATCTCAATATATTGGGTCAAATTGATGTTTAAGGGCATAGATATAATTAGGAGAACTAGTCGAACACATAAAATTAGTTTCATGTATTTCGAGCTATCTAGGTCCATCTATCAATTTTGGATACATTTATTTTTATTTTTAATTTTTTACCATTCTATGATGAATCCATGATTCATCGCAGAATTGGCGACGAGTCCATGGATTCATCATAGAATTTGGCAACAAAACACCTTTTTATCGCCAAATTGCAACTAATTCAGCGACGAACATATTTTCGTCACCAAAAATCTCTAAAACCCACAAGTCACCTAATCGCCCCTGCCACCCTATCGCTCTTTTCCCCTCGGTGGCGACGACGGTGATTCCTCTCGTACGACAACGATCTTCGGCTGGTAAGCTCCCTCTCTCTCATCACTTACCCTTTTCTCTCCTCTCCAATGGCCAGCTGGCCTTAGCTATGAGCAAAATCGAAGCACCTTGCCCATGTCATGTCTCACGGAGGAGGCTAGATTGTAGCCAACGCAAAGGAGTGGTGGAGGAGGCTAGGTGCGAGTAGTGCAGAGGAGGGTTTCGGCGGAGATAGATTTTTCGTGGAGTTTTGGCAGAGATGAGTTTTAGAGGCTAGGTTTTTCATGGAGATTTCATGAAGGGGAGGTTTTGGTGGAGGAGGTTAAGTCGCAGACATAAACAATACTTGTTAAAAAATCATTATTATAGATACTAAAAAAATACTCATAGATTACGCTTTTTGAAAAGTATTGTTTTTGACCCAAAATAACCAATAGATAATGGTTATTTGAAAAAACATTGTCTTTAATAAGAAATAAAAAATATAGACAATAGTTTTTGCTAAAAGCATTGTAAAAAAAATGTTTTTTTAAAAAAACATTGTCTTTTAAGTATATATTGTCTAATCTCAAATTTCTTATAATACTTACAACAACTTGAATCAGCCACATAACATGTCTCCTTTGAGCCAACATATTTTGTACGTGCATGATCAGAATAAAATAAATTTTGTTTAAGAGTTGTAGGCTACCCTTAAATATATATCTGGCATAAAAATAATTTCCTTTAGGTCAATTATTTTTAGTATAGATATATGTCTACTGATACAAAATACACTAAACCTACCTAATATATTTTCTTTTGAGCTGACATAGTAGTTCAATTTAATAGCAAGCATACAGATAGACTCAAGAAAACCCTAGAAACTTTAATCAAACAGATAATTACTTAATCAATTTTGATAATCCAAAATTAAGCCTATTAATATCATATGACAATCGATTAGTTTTACCCAATCGATTATCACAATCGATTTGAAAGTCTACTATATGTGATTTCAAAATCATATATAGAATCCACCCTAAAGAAGTAGAAACTTCCTTAAAGTTTTCTAATTGAATCATTATTTAATATTGATTAATCTCATTCGGATGATTCAATTAGAAAACTTTAAGGTCGATTAATCTCACATTGGGTTCATATCAGGCCCAACGTGGGCTTGATATAATTTTATATCAGACCCTTGAATATTCATGCATGTATGCATGCGTAAAAAGAGAGGAAAGAGAAAGAGAAAGAGAGAAGGAATAAGAAGAAAAAGAATAGAAGAGAGGAAAGAGGAGAAAAAAAATAAATTTGACAGAAAGAATAAAATAAGAAAAACACACAATTGAGTGCATCTTTTGGTAACTAATAAAGTATAATACGCCTTTTGGTCAATTAGGAAACCTATATACACCTTTTGGTAAATTGCCAAATATTGGTAGCAAAAGGCGAATCGTTCGTCCCCAGCGCCTCCGCCAACCCATTCCAGGGCCAACACGGAGGAGGTAAATCACGGGGGCTACTAGCCCAGATGATATGAACATTTCAAGCCCAACAAAGGCCTGATATAATTCTATATCAGACCCTTGAATATTCATGCATGTATGCATGCATAAAAAGAGATCACAAAAGAGAAAGAGAAAGATAAAAGAAGAAAGAAAAGATAAGAGAAGAAAGAGGAGAAAAAGTTAAATTTGATATAAGAGGTAAAATAAAAAAAACAAAAATTGAGTATACTTTTTGATAAATAATAAGTAGGATATGTTTTTTTTTTATCCATTCAAAAATTTATGTATGTCTTTTAGTAAATTACCTAAGAATGTTTAATGCATGTATTACCATGCATGTTCACATGCATGAAAGATTATTTAATGCCTTTTAATTTTTTTTTACGTATGGATGTGTTAATCAATTAGAAAGAAATCTAATCGATTAATATTTGATTCTTTACTGCTTTTAATCAATTAGAAAAATTTGTAATAGATTGATAATTGATCCTAACGTGTGTTTAAGATTATTAATCGATTAAAAAATTATTTAATCTATTCATATCATTAAACAATTAGGTTGATTTCCATCAATTTTATCGTGATTTAAAATTTTTAATAGATTGAGAAAATTTCTAATCAATCAGGATTACATTGATCAATTCTAATTGTTTCTGTATTTGATTTTACAGCTTTAATTGATTGGTAAAAAATCATCAATCGATTAAGCAACTATGATCAAACTTGTAATAGACTAGAATTGATCATGTATTCGATCTTCATTGAGTCAATCGATTACCTAGTCAAGCTAATCAATTAGGGTCAACTGTTCGATTCATCAATCGATTCCAGATGGTTCTATTTGCAATTTTAGACTTGGTAATCAATTGCCCAACCAAGGCAATCGATTACACCATCACAATTTGACCTAAAATTAGACGCTATTGTTCGTGTTCTTCACGAAAATGCAAAAATCAAAAACCTAAGCCTTTCCTAAGTTTTCTATTACAGTAATTCAACGATCAAATTGCTAGAACAAAAGATCGACGAAAACCCCTAACCTTTAAACCATGAAATTCAAAGAACAAAGAGTCATGACTCTGATAATAATTGAAAGAACTTGAAATCCTACATCGGCATGAATTATAGGAAGCAAATAAGAGCTCAAATAGGAAAATACAACTCTAAGCATGAATCTAGTTTCTACGAATCATTACATAACAAGATTAAAAGTTTTAAAACAATGACATAGAATATGATTGTAGCAGAAGTGTCTTGTTGTAGCATCATCTCTACTCGATCTAGTGCTCCTGAGGAAGTGGAAGAAAGAGGAGGAGAACTTTCAAAGGAACTAGGGATGATGGTGCCACACTAACTCTCGTCAATGAGGAATGAGGGTTACGAGGGTTCTGTCAAAATATCCTAATCCATCGGGGGCCTCTCCCTTATATAGGAATTCGATTTATTATCAGCTCATAGAAGATAATGGATCAGACTAAAGGGTTATATACATTGAATCTACATCCAATAACCTGAAATCCAATGAAATCAAGTTTGACCACTTAAATGGATTCAGTTTGTATTCATATGTACAACTTATAAATAAGCTCACCTAAAAGAAAATATCTAATAACATGTCTATTGGGACCACAATCTTATTATCTTACCCATCCATCCATGGACATCCCCTGGGCATTAGTGTTATTTTTTTAATTTTTAATTATTTTTTTAAGGTTTAAGGTTTAGACGGAAGAAAGTAATTTTTTAAAAAATATTATGTGCTCACAAAATATATTCTTTTTCTTTTATTTTTTTAAAGCTTAGGGTTTAAAATTTAAGGTTTAGTTTTTATGATTTAGGATTTGAATTATAGTATTTAAGTTAAAGGAATTAAAAAAAATACACAGCTAGTGCTTACAAGGTGAGCATCATAAGATAAGTAGGGTAACAACCCTCTCTCTATATATAAAACAATGTTACCCTACTTATCTTATGATGCCCATCTTGTAAGCACCAAGTATATTTTAGAGCTTATGGATTAGAATTTAAGATTTAGATTTTAGAACATAGGGTTTTAATGGTAGTATTTAGTTACACGACTCTTGCTATGCGACTGTACCTAATTTTCACTGTACCAAATTTTTAAAATGTTTTTACTGTAGTAGTGACGAACGTTACGTCTATATCATAGCATGATTTATTAAATCTGTGTTATAGCAACCATGGAATTGTAGAATTGAAGCAGCTACAAAATTAGAGCTGCTACAACGTAATTTGTTCAATCTCGATGTAGTAGCTATAGTTCCATGTTGCTACAACACAAACTTAACGTTGCAATAGCTACAAACCCATAGTTGCTACAACATGATTGAACAAAACATGATCACATTATAGCAGCTTCGAATCCGTAGCTATTACGGGTCCATAGCTGCTATGAGTTAAGCCTGTGTTATAATAGCTATGGAACCATAGCTGCTACAACATGGTCATGATTTATTTAATCACATTATAGCAGCTACTAGCAAGTAGTTTCTACACCATTAAGTCTGTGTCGTACTATAGAACTATAGCTTCTGCAACGTGATTGAACAAAATCATGACCACGTTATAGCAAATACTATTCCTTAACAAATCATGACCATATTGTAGTAGTTACAGAATCAAAGCGGCTACAACACAGACTTAATGTTCATCATTGCCACAATTAAAAAATTTTAAAAAATCTACTACAGTGAAAATCCAGCACAATCGTGTAGCTATATATATATATATATATATAATAATAATAATAATAATTGATCCTGTCGCAAAGTGAGGTGGACTCCCAAGAGCGAAGCGGTCCGCCGAGTACTACGAGCTGCTGATGCTGGCTCCGACCTGCAAGAGAATGACCGTTAGCAAACCTGCCGGGAAAAGTCCCCGACAAGACCCTCCGACGGTCAAGTCAGTCCCCAGTAGAAGAGCAAGAAAGTAATGGAATAGTGGAAAAATACTATTGCGCACCTGTGAGAGGGAGAGCGAAGAGGCTTATATAGCCGAGGGAGCCGACAACTTCTACCCGGCTTGCCACCTCTTGTTGTATGCGAGAACAGGGCAAGGCATAGCTAGTGGTGGCAGAGTAAGGTGTCGCATATTGGAATAAGGCAAGGGGTGTTGTTAGCTCGCTAGCGGGCACCGTCAGACGCCGCTCGGCCTGACACGAACATAGGTAGTCGTGGTACGGGATGTGAGGTTATGGTAGGAGGATCATGGTGTCAGTGAGATACTCGCGATTTGGGCCTGAAGAGTATCAGGTCTAAGCCAACCCCATACCCCTTCTTCTAGTGCGGTGTCAGAGAGTGGGTGTTCTTGAGGGTTACGACAAATCTCGAAGGGGAGCGCCAACCTGTGATGTTGAGGGAACCTGGGCCGGATAGCCACTATTCCGAAGATCAGGCTTCTGTGTCCTCCGAGTCACGGAGGGGGCTCGAGCTTAATTATCACGACCTCGCAGAAGGTCGGAGGGCTAAGAACCTGGGGCTTCCCAGGCTCGAGGATGATCGGACTCGGGACCTCCCTGGTTAGGGCTCCTACGTCCCAGCGTCCAACCCCCCAATCGGGGTCGGCCTCTCAACGCTCCTAAATGGAATGGGTTGGGCCGATCGTCTGTCGGCTCAGGCCGTTCAGCCCCATGAGACCCTTGACCCCGACTTACTCCGACGGGGCACCAGGTTGGCAGGCTGAGCTACACGTGAGCTAGGTCGGGATCATAAGCATCCCCTTCGTATCTAGTCGAAGGAGGCGCCGAGTCCGACTGACTGGACTTATCTCGAAGTGAGTCTGGCGCATCCAAGGGGCCTACTACTCACGCCCACTGTCACAATCGAACTCGATCGGGTTGTTCGATCGGCAGGTCCGTGTCACCTCAAACTGTCTTTTCTGTCTTATCCCCAATCCAGGCAGAGCCAATTCGCATCCTGCTCATTAATTACCGCCTTAACTTCCAGGGCCACGTGTCGGCTAGCTAGTGATTTCCCGAGTAACGAAGTGTCGGCCGCCTGACTCGATGAATGATTGGCGCGCACATGTGTCACATCGTCTTGGTAGTTACCGTAGGATTGATCGGACGGCCCAGATCCTTTCCCTCCTTTCTTCTGGATCGCCATCGGACGGTCGGTGTTTCCCGCTTGGCCCTATAAATAGACCTTTACCCCTCTCCTTTTTACCGTCACATTTTACTTTCGACGGCGAATTGCTGCCAGTGCTATGCTCTTCTAGGGTTCCGACAACTCCCAGCGGTGCCCGTTCTCCAATCATCTTCTCCGACAAGCCCCTGTCTCACTCGGTCAGTCTTCTTTCCTTCACTCTTTTTATGGCTTCCACTTCTTCTCACTCGGACCCTTGGTATTCTACCATGGTGTTCGAGCACGACCACCATGACCTCGAGGAGATCCGAGCCGACTACCATATTTCCTCTAATTTCCTTCTTTGCTTACCCGACCCGATCGACCAACCTGAAATCTCCCCCCCCCCCTAGCTACATTACTATCTCCCAAGACCATCTGCAGGCCGGGCTGCGTTTCCCTATCCACCTGTTTATCTCTTCTGTTTGCCGCTTCTTTCAGATACCCTTATCTCAGTTAGCCCCAAATGTCATCCGACTGATCTGTGGGTCGGTGGTCATCTTTTCCTTGTATAAAATTTCCCTTGAGCCTGAAATCTTTTACTATTTTTTCTATCCTAAGAAACAAGAGCTGGGCAACTTCTTCTTCCAAGCCTGAGCCAAAACCTCTTTCCTGATGAAGCTTCCAACCTCGAATAAGAGTTGGAAGGAACGCTTCTTCTTTGTTAACACCATCCCGGCTCTGAGTTGACCGACTGCTTGGATCTCCGATTTGCCTTCCCCTCCACTTCTTCCAAAAAATTACCGAACCCTACCAACCTATCAGTCAGCCCTGCCCAAACTCGGAGGCCAAGCTACACGTGAGCTAGGTCGGGATCATAAGCATCCCTTTCGAGTGTAGTCGAAGGAGGCGCCGAATCCGACTGAGTGGACTTATCTGGAAGTGAGCCTGACGCATCCGAGGGGCCTACTACTCACGCCGACTGTCGCAATCGAACTCGATCGGGTTGTCCGATCAGTGGGTCCGTGTCACCTCAAACTATCTTTTCTGTCTTATCCCCGATCTAGGCAGAGCCAATTCGCATCCTGCTCATTAATTACCACTTTAACTGCCAGAGTCACATGTCGGCTAGCTAGTGATTTCCCGAGTAACGAAGTGTCAGCCGCTTGACTCGATGAATGATTGGCGTGCACGTGTGTCGCATCGTCTAGGTAGTTACCGCAGGTTTGATCGGACGGCCTAGATCCTTTCCTGCCTTTCGTCTGGATCGCCATCGGACGGTCAGTGTTTCCCGTTCGGCCCTATAAATAGGCCTTTACTCCTCGCCTTTTTACCGCCACTTTTTTACTTTCGACGCCAAATTGCTGCCTGTGCTATGCTCTACTAGGGTTCCAGCAACTCCCAATGGTGCCCGTTCTCCGATCATCTTCTTCGGCAAGCCCTTGTCTCACTCGGTCAGTCTTCTTTCCTTCACTCTTTTTATGTCTTCCACTTCTTCTCACTTAGACCCTTGGTATTCTACCATGGTGTCCGAGCTCGACCACCATAACCTCGAGGAGATTCGAGCTGACTACCATATTTCCTCTAATTTCCTTCTTCGCTTACCCGACCCGACCGACCGACCTGAAACCTCCCCCCATAGCTACATTACTATCTCCCGAGACCATCTGCAGGCCAGGCTGTGTTTCCCTATCCACTCGTTTATCTCTTCTGTTTGTTGCTTCTTTCAGATACCCTTATCTCAGTTACGCCATCCGACTGATCTGTGGGTTGGTGGTCATCTTTTCCTTGTATAAAATTCCCCTTCAGCCTGAAATCTTTTACTATTTTTTCTATCCCTAGAAACAAGAGTCGGGCAACTTTTTCTTCCAAGCCCGAGCCAAAACGTCTTTCCTGGCGAAGCTTCCTACCTTGAATAAGGCTTGCAAGGAATGCTTCTTCTTTGTTAACACCACCTCGGCCCTGAGTTGGCCGACTGCTTGGATCTTCGACTTGCCTTCCCCTCCCATTCTTCCAAAAAATTACCGAACCCTACCAACCTATCAGTCAACCCTATCCAAACTCGAGGGCCGACATTTCCATGCATTCATCTGCTAAGCGAGGACATCCTCTACGTGTTCGGGCTCAGCACCGTGCCATTCCACCGCCCCAGCTCACTCGGTAAGCTCCTTCTTTTTTCCTTCGCATGTTTATGGCTAACTAACATTCGTTATGTTGCAACTAATATGATGCTGGCAGCGGCCTTGGAGGAGGGCTTCGGCATGGACGATGCCGAGCAGCTAGCTCAGAGGGAAGCTGCTCCGCCGGCCCCCATGCAACTATCGCCTCCCCTTGTCCTTGCTGCAGAGCCAACCGTCGACCAAGAGCCCAAGGACGTGGACGACCAGCCCCTAATCCTTAGGCGCAGATGGGCACGGGAGTCGGCCCCTAAGCCTGCACCACTGACTGCCAACCCTATTGAGGCCTCTACCAGCCAACCCCAGAAGAAGCGAAAGAAGAAAAGGCCATCGGCCGGGTCATTTGTACCCCCACCACCTCCGACTCGGGCATCACCGGGGGATTCAGACTCTCCCCATGCGGGAGATCAGCTTGGACACCCCCCGATGCACCTCCTACTGCCCTCGCTTGCCAACCCTAAGATGAGTTTGGAGGTGCTGAGTAGCGTGGCGCCCGATTGGACGCAAGAGATCCATCTGCACGGGCCACTCTCTGACCATTTTCTTCAGGGCCTCCGAGAATGCAATTACCGAGGCCCAAGCGTCCGGGCCAACATGTTTATGTCGGAGGCCACTCAGGTATGCTAACCAAATATGTTTGTTCCTTTTCTTATGCTTTAGTTTGGTACTAATGACGCATTTTTATGCCTTGCAGCTTTGGGGATCGTGTTACAGCATGTCTATGACCATGCTGGCACACTCCAAGGCCCGACGGCGAGCCGAGCGGCGAGTGGAGCACTTGGAAGCCCGACTCTGCCATACTCAGTTGACCTCCGATGAATCCTCCCTCAATGGGCTAAGGGTCGAGGTCATTGCTCTACAAGACCGACTGGCCCACTCGGAGGAACAGCTGGAGGTTTCCAAGGCTCAGATTGACTCGGCGGATATGGCGGTCGCCCAAGCTCTCCTCTGAGTCTCTCAGGTCGAGCATACGGAGACCAAGGCTTGGACACTCAAGGACAAGGCGCAGGAGAGGCTAAAGAAGACGCCGGCGAAGCTACACAAGGCAACCCGGTCTTTCGAGTCCCTGCGATCCAAGTTGGAGGCCAAGGAGCAAGAGGTCGGCTCTCTAGTAAGCCAGTTGGCCAGTCGGGACGCCAAGCTCCATGCCTAGGTTGAGGAGTTGAGCCGACTCCGTGGGCAACAGTCTGCCTGGGAGGCAGCCCAGTCGGAGCTTGAGGAGCTCCAGGCCTATAAGGGGGCGAGGTGACTCGGTGGGATGCTCAGCGGGTGGAGTACTTAAACTCCATGGACTTCAGTCGTGAGCTATCCAAGAGGTTGCGGCCCCTACTTAAGCAACAACTGCTCAGCACGTTCGAGCAACTTAGGCAAGGGGAGCACCTTCCGCCCGATCTCCCGGTCAACACGGTTAAGCTGTCCGAGATGACCCAACAGATGCAAGAGGCCTTCCAACCGTTCGAGTGAGGGTCGGTGTTTTATTTTCTTTTTTGTGTTATCCTATAGAGGCTCTGCCTCAATTTTGTAATGAATAGCCTGAATGCAATTTACTTTTTTCCTCTGTGTTGTTTTGTGCACTTGTTATCTCTTTTATTTCTTTCGTTTCTAACTGCTGGCGGCTCGGGCAGGTACCTGAGTCCTCTCCGTACTTCATTTTTGGCGAGGCTGACTTGGCTAACTCGACCAAGGAATGCGAACCTCGATTAGGTTAAGGCTAAGGGCTAGCCTTCGCGTTGTATACTCGCTCGGGGGATTGAACACGCCCGGTTGGATCGCATTTGAACGTAGACTGTCATGTATTCGCCTGAGTCCCGTATGGGGTCACTCGCTTGGGAGGCAAGGTTTATACAATTGACCAGCCCGATCTAGGGGAGCATGGGCCGCCACGCGTCCGGTCGGGGAGCTCGGCCAAGTATGATCTCGTTGGCCTAGAAGGCTGAATTTAGATGCTCGGTCGGCTAGATCCCAGGGAGCGTGGGTCGCCAATTGTCTGGACTGAGAGCTGAGGCGAGGGGTGCGTGGGTGCATGCCCACTTATAACTCGCTCGGAGGCGAGAGTCTGGACACTCGATCGGATAGATCCCAGGGAGCGTGGGTCACCACGCGTCCAGACTGGGAGCCGAGCCAAGGGGTCCGTGGGAGCATGCCTACTTATAACTCGCTCGGAGGTGAGAGTCTGGACACTCGGTCGGATAGATCCCAGGGAGCGTGGGTCGCCATGCGTTCTGACTGGGAGTTGAGTCGAGGGGTGTGTGGGTGCATGCCCACTTATAACTTGCTCGGAGGTGAGAGTCTGGACACTCGGTCGGATAGATCCCAGGGAGCGTGGGTCGCCACACATCCGGACTGGGAGCCGAGCCGAGGGGTGCGTGGGAGCATGCCCACTTATAACTCTCTCGGAGGTGAGAGTCTAGAGTGCCTACAAGTTGACCAAGAACCTCATCCTTCCACTATCATTACAGAGTTTCGAAGTACAACTGCCTCACAGGCCCTCACTCTGCCTCTCAATATGGTTGGAGATGAATAGCACTTCAGGGTCGATCAAGGTTCCTTCCTTGCTCGTTCTCTTGGTAGTATGCTCCCGAAGCCAGCTTTTGAATAACCTTGAAGGGTCCTCCCCATTGAAGCTCTAGCTTACTAACGTCCCCAACCGGCTTGATTCTTTTCCAGACAAGGTCCCCGACCTGGAACACCCTCGGCAACACCTTTCGATTATACCTTTGCTTCATTCTCTGGCGATAGGCAAACATCCGAGCGGCTGCCTTCTCTCGGATGTCCTCGACCAGGTCCAACTCCAGAGGCCTCCTCTCCGAGTTATCTTCGTCATTGGCCTTCCGCCGATCAGACTCGCACCCGACTTCAACTAGCACCACAGCCTCGCCTTCGTAGACCAGCTCGAATGGTGTGTGGCCTGTAGTTTCTTTCAGCGTGGTTCACTGAGCCCACGGGATAATCGGTATCTCGTCGACCCAGGTGCCTCCTGCATGGTCTAACTTGGTCTTTAGGCCTCTCAAGATCTCCCGATTGGCCACTTCAGCCTGGTCGTTGCCTACGGGTATGCCACGGATGTGAAGGCCTGCTGAATACCGTAGGCCGAGCACCATTCTTGTATCTTCCGACCTTGGAATTGCCTTCCGTTATCCGAGACCTACTTGTGTGGAATCCCATACCGGCACAAGATGTTCTACCACAAGAACTTGATCATGGCTTGCTAAGTGATATGCGCCAAGGCCTCGGCTTCTATCCACTTGGAAAAGTAATCGACAGCCACCAGCAAGAATCTTTTCTGAGCCACAGCGGTCAGGAAAGATCCCACGATGTCCATTCCCCACTGATTGAATGGGCAGGAGACTACTGATGCCTTCATCATTTCTATGGATCAATGAGGGAGACTGTGGTGCTTCTGATAGGATAGGCATGTGGAGACCATCTGGTCGGCATCCTTTTGCAGGGTTGGTCAGTAGTACCCAGCCAGCAGCGCCTTCCGGGCCACGGCCCGAGCCCCAGCATGACTCCCACAAACTCCCATATGTATCTCCCTCAGCACATAATCAGCATCTTCTTCGCCCAAGCACTTGAGTAGAGGTCGGGCGAAGGCCCTTTTATACAACACATCCCCGACCATTGAGTATTGGACCGCTCACTTTCTTAGGAGTCGGGCTTCCTCCCGGTCGACCGAGAGGACCCCATCTGTTAGGTAAGCGATGAGCGGTGTTCTCCAGTCTATCCCGAGCTCCAGCTCAGCCTGCTGCTCTATATGCATTACCATCATCACTTGACCGCTTGGCTGAGGGAGCACACAAGAACCCACCGAGCTAGCCAACTTGGCTAACTCGTCTGCCCGTAGGTTGCTTTCTCTCGAGATCTTCTATAGCTGGACGTCCTGGAATCCGGTTTTTAACTTCTCGTAGGCTTCCACAAAGGCTTGTAATCAGTCGCTATTGACCTCGAATCGACCGGAGAGCTGCTGGGTGGCCAACTGAGAGTCCGAGTATAGTATTACCCAAGTGGCACCTACGTGCTTGGCCGCTTGTAGTCCATCTATGAGGGCTTCATACTCGACTTCATTGTTCGTGGCTCGGTATTCCAGTCAGACCGATAGGTGTAATTCCTCTCCCTTCGGTGAGACCAATAGGATGCCAATCCCACTACCTTGTCGAGCTGACGAACCATCCACATTAACTTGCCAAGCCTCTTCAACCTCTTCCGAGTGTAGCTCACTTAGGAAATCGGCCAAGGCTTGCGCTTTGATGGTCGGCCAGGCTTGGTACTGGATGTCATACTCACTTAGCTCGGTCGTCCACTTGATCAGTCGCCCCAACGCCTCAGGGTTAGAAGCTACTCATCCCAGGTTACTGTTAGTCAGGACCACGATCGGGTGCGCCAAAAAATAGGGTCGGAGCCTTCGACCAGCTAACAGCAGCACATACACTAATTTTGTCGAGTGTCGTATACCGGCACTCGACACCCTTCAATAAATGAGCGAAGAAGTACACAGGTTGCTGCTCGGCTCCCTCCTTCCTGACTAACACCATGCTGACCGACTCAACCGATGCAGTCAAATACACAGACAACACTTCCCCGACCTCGGGCTTGGCCAACACTGGCAGCTCGGCATGATACATCTTCAGCTCTTCGAACGCCTTGTCGCAGTCGGCATCCCATTGGAACATAGTAGCTCGGTGGAGGGTCTTGAAGAAGGGTAACCCCCGCTCGACAGATCGGGATATGAATTGGGATAATGTCGTGATTCGCCTGGTGAGCCTTTGTGACTCTCGAAGGTTCCTTGGTGGGGGCATGTCTAGTAGAGCCTTGACCTTGCTCGGGTTAGCCTCTATGCCCCTCTCGGTAACTATGTATTAGAGGAATTTGCCACTTCGAGCCCCAAAAAGACACTTTGCGGGGTTTGGTTTGAGCCCGTACCTGCGTAAGGTCTAGCGGGTCTCTTCCACATCCGCTACCAGATCTGCCGCTCGGCTTGATTTGATTAGTATGTCGTCCACATATACCTTAATGTTTCGACCGATATGTGTGCGGAATACTTTATTCATTATCCTCTGGTAGGTGCTCCGTCATTTTTCAGCCTGAACGACATGACCGTGTAGCAGTGCATGCCCTCAGCCATGATGAAGCTCACTTTCTCCTGGTCCTCAGCTGCCAAGGGCACTTGGTGATATCCTTGGTAGGCATCCAGCATGAAGATGAGCTCGCTGCCTGCTATCGAGTCAACCATCTGGTCGATCCGGGGTAGAGGATAGCAGTCCTTCGGGCATGCTCGGTTGAGGTCCCAGAAGTCGATGCATACTCTCCACTTATTGTCAGGCTTAACTACCAGGACTACGTTGGCTAGCCAGGCCGGGAATTGAACTTCTTGGATGTGCCCGACCTCCAATAATTTCTCGATTTCAGCTCGGATTACCTTATTCTGTTCCGTGCTGAAGTCATGCTTCCTCTTCTTGACTGGCTGAGCGTTAGGGTATACGTAAAGGTGGTGCTCAACCACCTCCGGTCGGACACCCTGCATTTCTTTTACTGACCAGGCGAACACGTCCTGGTTGCTGGTTAGGCACTCCAACAGTGGCTCTTTCAGCTCAATCGGCAACCAGGCGGCTATCTTGACGCGGGCCTCAACTTGGTCGGGCAGCAACTGAACCTCCTCCTTGTCTTTATGCAGCTCGCCCCAAGGAGAGGCTTGCACCATATTGCAGCTAGGGAAAGTGCGTTGGGCCTTCTGACTCTCCACCCGGACATCATCCACATAATATTGTTGAGCAACCTGTAATCTCCTCTAACCTCCCCGACCTTGTCTCCAATCGGGAACTTGATCTTAAGGTAGAAGGTCAAGGTGACTGCTCGAAACTCGTTGAGGGTCGGTCGGCCCAAGATTGAGTTGTAGGCCGAGGGAGCGTCCACTATCGAAAAAGTGGACCACCTGGTTCTCTTCAGTGGCTCCTCACCTAAGGAGATAGTCAGCTGAATTTGTCCAATCGGCTGCACCTGGTTCCCCGTGAATCCAAACAGCGGGGTGGCCACCAACTCCAGTTGGGAAGGCTTGTTCTGCAGCTGATCAAAGGCTTTCTTGTAGAGTATGTTGACTGAGCTACCCGTGTCCACAATGGTTCGGTGGACTTGGTAGTTAGCTATTACAGCCATGATGACCAGAGCGTCATCATGTGGGACCTCCAGTCCCTGTAGATCTTGGGGGCCGAAGTTGATCTGGGACCCCTGCGCCTGAGCGACGCTTGTGCCAACCTGGTGAATTTTCAGTTGGCGCACTTGTGCTTTCCGGGCTCGATTGGAATCTCCCCCGGTAGGCCCGCCCGAGATCACATGCACTCCTTGTTAGATCGTGATCGTCAAGATAGAGGGGGTGAATAGCTTTTTCTTGATTTCTACCTATAACGTTAGCAAGCACAAGTGGAATAACAAATAAACAAACTAAAAACAAGGCTAACGCCAACCTTTACGTGGTTCGGAGATGACGCTCCTACTCCATGGTTGTCCGTAAGGTGGACGATCCCTTGATCCTTCGGTGCATCACTCCCTAGATGCCCTCCAGCTAGCTCGTGTAGCTCCTTGTGGGTAGAGAAACCTCGCCACAAGCCAAACTTCACCTCTGAGCTCTTAGACTACTATTTGGCCTTTAACCAAAGCTAAATTCGTCAAAGATCCCAGCTAAAACCGAACCCCTTTAAATAGGTCTCTTGGTTGACAAACCCGCTACCAATCGACTACCCCAAGGCCAGTCGACTGCCCCCACTCAAATGTTTGGTTTCACAACTTCAACCCAACACTTCTCCCCCTTTGCCTAACATCAAAAAGAACTCAACAATATCCTAATCATTGATTCTTTTAATCCCTAATGACCATAAACAATGTGTACTAGCCCCCCATACACTTGTTTTGCATCATTTGGACACATACCCAGCTGCTGAAACTTATTTCAGTCTTTACCAGTCGACTGCCCCAAATGGCAGTCGACTGATACTCTGAAACACAGAATTTCAGCCTTTTTTGACGAAGTTCAGAAATGCGCCAAAAATTTCACAAATCTCCAAAAATTTCCAAATTTCGTGGAGAGGTTTGTGGTACCCATATCTACTTGGAAAAAATACATTCTAAAATGTATCTATCACCATTCCCAAGTTTGACACAAAACCCAAAACTAGCTAAAAGGTTCAATAGAACCTTGACCTAAAGTCCTAGTTTTGGTTTCCTCTTGATGTCTCTGCCCATGCCAACCCACAATACATCCCTAGCATTGATTTACATGACATTTATACATCAAAAACCAACCTTTATGCTATATGACCCCAATGTTATATTTCCATGCATGAAACACATAATCCATGTGTCAATACCTAAAAGTTGTGACTCAAGCCCGTCTCCAACTCTTTTGGCACATCCCATGGTCCATCTAGACCTTTAGGAGCACCTCTCCTAGGGTCCATTCACCATATATCCCAAAGGCTCCTAGAGCTCCCCCTTGAGCTCTTAGCCCTAGCCACCTCCCTAGGTGACTCAAGAAACACTAGACCACACCGGTGTTCCCCCGGTGACTCTTGACCTACAAAATTGACCTTCTTAACCTTAGACTCCTTGTCCTTGGTTAAGTCACTCTTTTTACCTTTGGATGGAATTCCTTTGCCATCCTTGGACTTTCCCTCCTTACCATAATTGTATGCCTCCCCAGCACATTTCTTTTTGTTGGCCTTAGAGGTCTTAGACCGGTATCCCAATCCCGATCTATCATAGTTGGGTTTTAAGCTACCCAACACCATATCCAACCGTGAATCTTTCTAGGGCCTTTTCTAATGTATCAAGCCTTGCCCTCAAGGCTTGATTTTCCCTTGCCAAGTCCCTAACTTTAGTTTCCATATGTCCACCTTGGACATTCCTAGGTCTACCCTCCTTTCTAGGCACATGTTGTTGGTGCAGGAAGCACCATATCGAACCTTGTTTTGATATTGGCAAAGGATTCAAAGTTAAGTTTATTGGTGATCTAACAATGTTACTCAAGTGTGCAGGAAAAGTCCTAGCGAAGGGCTACTAGGCACCTGGCGAAGGGCTGCTAGGAAACAAAGTCCTAGCGAAGGGCTGCTAGGCACCTGGCGAAGGGCTGCCAGGAAACAAAGTCCTAGCGAAGGGCTGCTAGGCACCTAGCGAAGGGCTGCCAGGAAACAAAGTCCTAGCGAAGGGCTGCTAGGCACCTAGCGAAGGGCTGCCAGGAAACAAAGTCCTAGCGAAGGGCTGCCAGGAAACAAAGCCCTAGCGAAGGACTGCTAGGCACCAGGCGAAGGGCAGCTTGGTACTCAAGACCTGGCGAATGACCGCTAGGTAAAAGTCCAACCAGAGGAGCGGTTGGCATCAGGTACATTCTCCCGAGAGGAGTAGGTGAGGACGCGTTCCCCGTCGAGGGTACAGTAGGCGTCGGTTCGACCTAGGGCTCCATTTTGGAGGCCCAAAGTCAGAACCAAGATAGCTAAGGCTGTATAAACTAACACATTATTATTTTATGTTGTTTTGGACTAACCCTGGATGCAGGACCAAAGGAACGAGTGTCTGCAGCTCAGAGAGCCTCAAAGGAGTGAGGCAGTGGCTGAGTAGGGCGCCCGGAGTGTCCCGGGCGCCCCCAAGGTGCATACAAAACAATGTGAGTAAGGAAGGCTTCGAATAGCTGCTAGGCGGGGCGCCCCCGTGCTCCCGGGCGCCCCCAGCGCCAAGTACCGAAGCAGCTCCCCTCGAAGCCAGCGGATAAGAGAGCTGACCCGGTCAACCCGGGCGCCCCCAGCGATCAGGGCGCCCTCGTCAAAGCTTGATCCCGATTTTTGAGGGATTAGAGCTGACCGAGACCGAGGCGGATCGGCTGACACGTGGGGGGTGGTGCCCTCGATGTTCCGGGCGCCCCCAGGGCCTATAAAAAGGCCCTCGAACCAAGGCTTCAGAACATCCAAGTTTTCCAATGCATTCACGCTCTTCCGTTCCCGCGCTCTGCTCCAGAAACCTCCTGACTCGAGATACAAGCGCCGACGACGTCCAACTGCTCCGAAAATACCATCTACTCCGGACGTCGGTAAAGAAGAGTTGATTTTTAATTTACTGCACTTATTCTGTAATCAATCTTTGTAAACTGCTTTTGCGCCTCATATAGAATTGCCCAAAGTAAACGATCAACGATCGTGGGCCTTGGAGTAGGAGTCGACCTAGGCTCCGAACCAAATAAAAATCTCTGTGTTTGCGTGTTTTGTTTTAATCGTCCGCTGTGCAACTTCTTTATCTCAAATCCGAACGTTTTCCGATATTCACTCCCCCTCTATCGGTTCTCTCGATCCAACAAGTGGTATCAGAGTGGGGAAGCTCAAATTTGGTGCAACCACCAATTTGGGAGTTTTTCGGATTTACAAAATTTTTTTTCATTTTATTTCTTTTCTTTTTTTGTTAATCAACACCATTCGATTTTTTCCGCTTTTTGTTTTCAAATAAATAATATCTGTGGGTGGATTTAAAATATTCTTACGCCTTTGTCAATTTTGAATTTTCAAAATTTCACCATAAGTTAGAATTGATAAAACGATCAATTTTTGAAAATTTGACATAAATTTTTTTATTATTTTAATATTTTTTTTCTCGAAATTCGTGCTACCTCAATTTATACAATATCTTTAACTCCTATTTTTTTAATTAATCAGAATATTCATTTCCTAAAAATTTGTCTCAAAACTTTTTTTTATTTTTTTATTATTATTCTACCTCGAAATTCGTGTAATACTTGTTGGGACATTTTTTTCTTCTCCCGCACTACTAATCCAAGACCAAGTCTTGGTACACTTCTATTTTTTCTCTTTGTGTGCAAGAGTTTAAACTAAATGGCCAACCAAGAGTGGAACAGTGCCCGTCCACCGCTATTCTCCGGCGAGAACTTCAATTATTGAAGAAGTCAAATGGACTTCCATCTGAAGGCCCATATGGACATATAGATGATTATTCAAACAGGGTTCTCCCTCCTCACAGAAGAAGGAACATCGATCACTTGGGACAAACTGGATGAACCAACACTGAGGAAGATCGAGATAGATGCAAGGGCTACTGCAATCCTACAATGTGGCCTAACCAATGAAGAATTGAAGCGGGTCGGATCCTTCAGATGTGCTAGAGAAATCTAGGAAAAAATGATTGACCTTCATCAAGAGATCTCAGATGAAGAAGAAGATCAGGTAAGTTATCTTGCCCTTTCGGTCCAAGCACAAACAGCTGAGTCAGAGTCTGAACCCGAAGTTGAACCAGAATCAGACGACGAATTGACTAAGACGGTAACCGATTTTGAATTCTTTTCAAAATTAGAATTAAATAATCAAACAGATACTGTAATGGTCGAGGAAGGTGTAAATTCTTTTGCAGGGAAAAATCCTAAAGAACCACCAAAGAAGGAGCTTCAACTAGTACCCGAGTCCGACTCAGACACAGAATCAGAAGATGAGCCTAGATCCGAGGCGGCAAGAATCAAGGGGGAGATTCCCAATAAGGAACCAAAAGGTAAAAGTGTAAAATCAGATTTTAAAAATCATGTAATTTATTACACATGCAGGGAGAGAGGGCACTACCAAAGTGAGTGTCCTACTCGTAAGATTCAAACGACACCACCGATGGCGACAAAGGAACCAGTTCAGAAAGCACGAAGGGACAAAAGTCGCATCCAATGCTTCAAGTGCCAGGAGTTCGGGCATTACCAACGTGAATGCACAAATAAAAGAGCTACCAAGAATGCCGGACAAACGATCGACAAAGGTAAATTTACAATATTTGAAAATCCGTTATTTACATTGAATAATGTGATTGATTCATGTAACTTAATTAAAGCAAACTTCAGAAAATTGAAACAAGAAAATGAAACCCTAAAACATAAGGTCAATAAGTTAGAAAATTTAATTCATAATCTTGCTGATTTTGAAAATCCGGAGTATTACTCCAATTGTGACCTTACTTAGACAATTGTTTGTTTTAATTATGCGTTTCTTTTTATTTTTATTTTTTTTGCTTAGAATTAGGATTGGTTAGTGTAAGGACTAAATCAATTAATTGAAATTTGAACAACATAGTATTGGGTGGAGGTGAGATGATAGTACGTTAGGGAAGCCATCTTGGCTGAACTAGCTGAAGCTACCGATCCAAGACCCAAACTAGTTAGACCAGAATTTACCAAAAAGTAATTTTGAAGATGAAATTTCACTAAAAGGCTTTGTCTAGGAAAGGGTTGATGATCCAATAAGGCTACGACCAAAGAAGGCCTTGTGCCTCGCCAAGACCTGGAAGCCAATTTTTGAAATTCAAATTCAATTTACTCTTTGTTAAATTCGAATCTAACATAAATTTTCAGTTAATTTTAGATCCAAATATCTCTTTTCAAAATAAATTTAAATTGGGTTTAAAAATTAATTTAACTTTTCAAAATTAATCTTTCTATTAAAATATGCATCTCACAAAACAGTTAAGGATATTCTGTTTTGTCACTTAGAAATGGGTGAGATGCTTAGGACCTAAAAGTTGAGTCCAACCCAACCAACTAATTCAGATTAATCAAAATCAAATCTTAATTAAATCAAAATCAAATCTTAATTAAATCAAAATTAAATCTTAATTAAATCAATTAAATTCAATTAAATCTTAATAAATTAAATTTAATTCAATCAAATTTAAATTTAATTCATCTGACTTTTAAAATTCAAATTTAATTCATCTGACTTTTAACATTCAAATTTAATTTAACTAACTTTTAAAATTCAAAGTTAAAATTCTAATTAATTTCAAAATCCTCAAAAATCATTTTTTTAAAAAAAACTAAGGTTTAATGTTTCAAAATTAACCATTTTTTGTTAAAATTAAATATTTGTCTCACACAACCCATAAGGTTAACATGTTTGACCACATAGAACTGGGTGAGACATCTAGGACCTAAAAGCATGATTCACTATCCTTTTAAATAAAAAAAAAGTTTGCAAAAATTATTCAAACTTACCTCTAATTTTTAATTTATTGTACTGTACCCTACTTTTTCATTTATCACATTTTTTTTGTCAAATATCACAATAAATAGAGTTTAGGGTTTATTCTGATTTAGTCAAAATAGTCAACCCTAGTCCATATAGTCAAACCTGGTCAACACTGAAGTCCCTTAAGGAACTTAGATGAAAGATAAACTGTGTCGGATACAGGGGGAGTTCTTCTTAATTTTTTTTCAAAAAATTCAAATTTTTCAAAAACCTTATGCTTTAAAACTTATTCAAAAACCCTCGATATTACTATCTCGTTGAAAAATTATCATCATGATTTTCAAAAACTGTGCTATCATTTCAAGTTATGTTTTCAAAAATTTATCTTGAAAGTTATCATACTCAGAAGATTGTTCAAAATTATTCTTTTGATTTTAATAAACCCTAAAGACACAGAGGAAGGTCGACTTCATGATCTACAAGGACTCCTAGGATGTGTCAAATTTAGGGGGAGTTTGAGTCAAAAGAATTTCTGAAATTTTTTGTAATTATTTGTTTTGAAGTTATTAGATAATTCTTATAATTTAAATCAAACCCTAAAACTCAGAGGAAGATCGCTTGTAGTCAACAAGCTTCCTAGGACTGGGTCAAGCTTAGGGGGAGATTAAATTAAAAGAATTATTGAACATCTTTTTAAATTATATGTTTTCATGCACTGCAAGTTTAAAATTCTTTTGAAAACTTAAATAATTTTTGTTCCAAAATACTATTATTTTATTTTTCAAAATTCTTGTGACTTATGAAGTTACTTTTATAATATTTACTTGGGTTGGAGAAATTTCCAGGACACTTAGGAAAATGTCCTTGTAGTCAACAAGGTTTCCTAGGATTGTGTCAGACTGGAAAAGAAACCTAGTCAAGTAAAATATTATGTTTTCAAAGTTGCATAATATCTTTCAAAAGTACTAATACTTTTCTAAGGCAATAGTATTCTAAGTACGTGAATTTTCTAAAGATTTGCCTATAAATACAAATTTTTTAAAATTGCACAATACCTTTCAAAGTGGAGCTTTGTTGGTGAAATTTAATCTTTTTGCTAGGCTTTCAACAGTTATACTAAGTACTTTTATGTTTTCAAAACTTATAGGCTCTGATACATAATTTTTTCTTAAGACTTCTTTCAAAATATATTTCTTTATTAATAAACAGCTAAGGAAAGAAAAAGCTCAAATTGTTAAAAAATCAAAATGTTTTTCAAAAGCTTTCTCTTATTCAAAAAGCAAAGTTGAATTTCTAAGTGTGCTTTCAAAAATTTCTAAGAGCATATTTTTGCAAATATTTCTAAGTAGAGTTTTTTTTTGGTGAAAAACTTGTCTAGAAGTTTTACAAATTTTGTTTTTCAAAATACACAAAGTATTCGTCTAAGTGAGCAAATTATTTTTAAACAAAATTTTCCCAATTCTCAAAGTTAAACTCTTTTTGGAAAGTTGACTTCAAAATTTTGCCTAAATTTTGCAAAGCCTTGTAAGTAAAAGTTGTTTAACAAAATGTAGATTTGCAAAGTTTTTAATTTTTACCTTGTTCGCCCATGTATTGCTTTTGATATATGTCAAAGGGGGAGGAAAGGTCAAAGTTAAGTATGTTAAGTGGTTTATAACACAAGTATTCAGGGTTTTAGGAGGAGTATGAGAAATAAAATTTTTTTTTCAACTCTGCAATTATTCTGTTCATAAATAGTTATACATCATTGTTTACCTTATGTTCTTAACTGTTATATGTTTTTATTTAACTTTGAATTGTGTTGCCATAAATCAAAAAGGGGGAGATTGTTGGTGCAGGAAGCACCATATCGAACCTTGTTTTGATATTGGCAAAGGATTCAAAGTTAAGTTTATTGGTGATCTAACAATGTTACTCAAGTGTGCAGGAAAAGTCCTAGCGAAGGGCTGCTAGGCACCTGGCGAAGGGCTGCCAGGAAACAAAGTCCTAGCGAAGGGCTGCTAGGCACCTGTCGAAGGGCTGCCAGGAAACAAAGTCCTAGCGAAGGGCTGCTAGGCACCTGGCTAAGGGCTGCCAGGAAACAAAGCCCTAGCGAAGGACTGCTAGGCACCTGGCGAAGGAATGCCAGGATACCAAGCCCTAGCGAAGGACTGCTAGGCACCAGGCGAAGGGCAGCTTGGTACTCAAGACCTGGCGAAGGACCGCTAGGCAAAAGTCCAACCAGAGGAGCGGTTGGCATCAGGTACATTCTCCCGAGAGGAGTAGGTGAGGATGCGTTCCCCGTCGAGGGTACAGTAGGCGTCGGTTCAACCTAGGGCTCCATTTTGGAGGCCCAAAGTCAGAACCAAGACAGCTAAGGTTGTATAAACTAACACATTATTATTTTATGTTGTTTTGGACTAACCCTGGATGCAGGACCAAAGGAACGAGTGTCTGCAGCTCAGAGAGCTTCAAAGGAGTGAGGTAGTGGCTGAGTAGGGCACCCGGAGTGTAACGCCCCAAAATTCCCATTTTTAGTTCTTAAAGTCCTTAGAATTATTTAAAAATAGTTTAGAAATATTCTAGATATTTTTAGGAATTTTTAGAATATTTTTATGGAATTTTTCGAGTCCGTTTGGTATTTTAAAAAAAAAGAGAAAGAAAATAAAAAAAAAGGGAAAAACCACTTAAGGGCAGCCGGTGATTCGAACCCGCGACCACCGCGAGACCACACAAGCGCGCGACCAGCTGGGCTAGGGTATCAAGCACAGCAAAGGAAGGAGAGACCTATATTTAAGGTGTAGTTAGGTTAATCCGCCCCATAAGTATAAATAGGTAATTAAAGAGAGAAGTTTTATTTTCTCTCAAACCCTCTCCCTCTCCCAAGGTTGCGCCGACCCCTCTCCCTCTCCTCTCTTGTGCGCACGCCACACCAAGGCCTAGAGGGCCGGCCAAAGCTTTTCTCCAAGAGATATTCCTATATTCGGGATCCCCGTGCGCGAAGAATTCTCCGAGATCTCAAGTTTCTCCCGAGCTCTAGACGTTAATCTTGGTTGTAAGTCCAAGATATCAATGTAAGTACTACTCACCTGCAGTAAGAGGCGGTTTTTCCGCGAGAATTTCCTTTAAAAGTTTTTAAAAGTGATATTTACTTCTTGTTAAGATTTTTGCATGTGATCTTAGTTCATTATATGCTTATATATTTTATTGAGTGCCCTATATGAGATTAGGGACCAAGAAAAGCTATGAGAAAAGAAAAGAGAAGATAAAGAAAAGAAAAGAAAAGGCCAAGGCCTTAAGAAATCCCGAAAAGTCAAGACTTAGGGATTTTAGCACGCAAGGTGCTCCAGAAAATGCCAAGGCATTTACAGATAAGAAAGAAAAGAAAGAAAAGCTATTTTATTTTTCTAAGACCAGTACCCGGCGTCCAAGGGCGTCGTTAAAGAAATCCAGGTGTCCAATTCCAAGGTCTTGGCCCTGGTAGACCAAGGTCTGCTCTATTAGGATTGGTGGCTCGCTACCCCAACCTTTTAGGGAACGCGCATGAGATGGTACTTACGTCTTCAGTGGATCCAAGTGATTATTATTTTCAAGTATATGCTTTAGCAAAGTTTCTAAAAGTTTAAGAAAGTTTTCAAAAGTTAAAGAATAGCTAAAGTTTCAAGTTGAGCCAAGAAAAGTAAATTGAGATTTATTATTGCTTGAGTATGCATGTTTTGAGCTATACATGTTCTTAGTTTTCTTTCAAGCATATTAGTATCTCATATGATTTTCATATTGTCCTAGAAGCATGTTTGCACATTTCGAGATTTTGTGAGCTAGATAGTACTTACTAAGCTTTTTACTTACTAGATGCATTTCCTCTTATTGCAGATAAAGGTAAAGGCAAGCAATTCTGAAGGAAGGCGACGAGGCGGTGCTGAGTAGAGTGTGTGTGGTGGCTGATTATGGAGAGATCTTTGAGACGAGACAATTTAGTTATTTGAATTGCAATGTTTAAGTTTATTCAAATTTCAAGTTCTTGCTTATGGAGATTATAGAGTATTTGAGTTTTGGATAGTTTTACATGCTCAATTTCTTAGAGTAAAGATTCCATGTCATTTCATTTAGCATACATATCCTTATGATTGCATTGGATGAGTAGAAGTGTAAGTAGTTAGAGATATTGATACTTTGTTAGAGAAAAAGGTGTTTGTGCCAAGATAGTATCAATTTCCCTTTGAATCAAGTTTTTATTGCTTAAAAATGTTTAGAAAAGTTGCAATCACATTTCATAATGCATTAGCAAGGTTGTAGAACATGTATTTGGCGTTATGAATGCATAGGAGTCAAGATTGGTACAAACTCTATTGTTAAAGTTTATATAAACTTGTTTAGTTTATTTTCTTCCATAAAAGTCCTAAATTCAAGTTTATGGATTCGTTTGATTGGCTAAATTGTTTAGGAAACTGACACAGAGTATAGAAATGGTGTCGTAGTTTGATATGGCTCGAAACTGAATGAATGGTGGACTTAAGAAGCAAGAGCCGAAAACCTGTAATTCTGATTACAGGCGTACCAGTCGACTGCTACGTCACCAGTCGACTGGTACGGGCAGTTTAAGTTGGGTAAGGCTTGATCAATAAGTATCAACTACGAGTTTTGAGAAGGAAAGTGTGATACGGTATCATGCATGACTACTTAAGTTAGAATATAATTGTTAGAAGAATTTAAAAGAAAAAAAAAAGATTTCCGCAATTTTTAGTCGTGTACAGAGAGTTGAAAAGTAGAGAAAAGTAACGATCCGTCTAAGGTAGGAGAAGGCGGGTCGCTACAGGTGGTATCAAAGCAGTTCCCATTTTCCAGCATCACACACACATCAGCATCAACCTTGCCGTCTTCAAGTAAGAAAGCTTTAAGTTTCAGTTTTTCTATTGCTCCTTTATTTAATTGCAGTATAGAGAAATGCTTAAGTACTACTCACATGTGCATAGAACAAGGAAGCATGTTTAATCCTTTAGTATCACGGAATCATGTTTAATCCCTAGAATGGACATTAGGATACTAAGTAAGAAGATAAGTTATACCTAGAGAAGTAGTAGTGAGTTCTTGTTCCCTTATGCATTATTAGATGGCAAGAAGAGGCCGAGCTCCAAATGCTAATAACAGAACTCCAGTTCAAGATAACAATGAGCCTGGCACAGAACCGCCAAACCTGATGGCAGTCATTGCTCAAATGCAAGCTCAGATTACAGAACAACAGAAGACCATCGCCACACTGATAGCAAATCAGCACCCAGTGCCCCTACACCACCCACAGCAGGAGTGGAAACCCCAGTGGTGGCTGAAGTTTCACCAGTCACACAGGAGACCCCTGCCGTGAACCGAAGACAAGAAGCATACCTCGTTCAGTGGCAGAGGCTGAAACCTGAAAGCTTCTCAGGCACGACTGAGCCCTGGGATGCCCAGGCTTAGTTCAAGACTTTAGAGAGCACAATGGAGCTTCTTGACTGGCCAGAAGTCGGGAAGGTCAAATGTGCCTCCTTCTGCCTAACTGGAGATGCTCGTATGTGATGGGAGCGAGTCAAGAGTAAGAGGATAGTCAACCAGATGAGCTGGACAGATTTCGAGCAAGAGTTCTATGAGGAGTTCTTCCACATGCGGGTTACCAACAAGCACTACGAGGAATTCACGGAGTTCAGCCAAGGAGAACTATCCGTGGATGAAGCAGTGAAGATGTTTAAGCAGTTAGCTCATCTGTGCCCAGAGCTAGTTAGCACAGGAAAAGAGATGGTTATGCTAATGCTTAAGATGTTAAGGCCTGAGATAGCGTTAAACAGGGCTAGCAGTGTTAAGAGGCCACAAACCTCCGAAGAACTAATAAGTGGTGCTTTGACCACTGAGCACTACTTAAACAGTATAAAGGCCACCAGAAAGGTTGAACGATGAAGTTCTTAACAACCTTACCGTCAGGAGAAGTAATGGCCTCTACTCAGAGGCTAAAGGCAGTACCAATCTGGGTTTCCAACCGAGAGCTCTATAGTGACTTGACAGTCCTTGAGATGAAGGATTATGAAGTCATTTTAGGGATGGATTTCCTCAGTAAGTACAGCGCTTCAGTGGACTGCCGTGGAAGGAAGGTGGTTTTCAGCCCAGAAAGAGAACCACCATTCGAGTTTCAAGGAGCCCCAAAGAGGAAGACTCAGAAATTCCTCTCAGCCTTGGCAGCCCACCAGATGCTAGAGCAAGGGTGTGCTGGTTTTCTTGCACACGTAGTGGACTCAGAAGCAAGGAAAGAACTCAAGCAGGAGGATGTACGGGTAGTCTGCGAATATCCAGAAGTGTTCCCAGAAGAACTACCTGGACTACCGCCCAACAGGGAAGTGGAATTCGAGATCGAGCTAGTGCCCGGTACCGGTCCGGTCTCGAAGGCCCCATATCGTA
>JAGFNQ010003860.1:0-50450 GCA_024364735.1 Boesenbergia rotunda
AAATCCAATGTAGGGATGAATAGCTCCAAGTACAAGTAAGCTCAACTCCTCCTCTCTATGCTCTTTGGAAGTTCTTCCAGGAGGTTGAAGTCTATTCAGTTGGAGCACCCACTCTAGAAGTCTCCAGTGCCCTGCAAAACCATGAAACAAAAATACCTCCCTCACACATGCAGGGTAAGAAAAAGATGAAATACAATCAATCTCTAAATAAAATGTTTCAAGGAGTGCATCACAGCCAATAAAATCAACCCTAGGTACCTCAATGAATTTTTCTAAACAACTTGGAAAAATACTTACCTTGTCTTGCTGAAAAATACCTGAAGGTTCTACAAGAATGGATGTAGCTATGGCCTCCTCCTGGTCATGTAATGGCTCCATCTCAGGTTCCGGTGCTGGTGGAAATACCACTAAAAGAGGTGATTCTTGGGTCCTTGCTTCCACCATGCAAGTCCCTACACTTTCATGTTTATCCTCTGAATCTCCTAATATATCACTCAATGTAGGTGATCCCTGGGGCTCAGTGCAATCCCCTACACCTATAGAGTCATCTGCAATTGGGAATGAATCAGATTCAACCTCTAACTCAGCTGTCTCTGTAGCTAATACCTCCTCTGCCTCATCTGAACTAGAATATCCTCTCTGAACATCGATCCTGGTCCCTGTAGTCTGCATCTGACTAATGGTGAGGATATCTGTCCAATTTGTCGCGCTATGTTATGAAGGGAAAGCATCAGTCCTACTCTGAAACTGTCTATAGTCTTCCATATACTGCTGAATTGGAGTACTAATCTGAGCGCTAAATTCCTGAAAATTTCTCTCTTATTGCTGAATCTGAGCGTTAATCTGAGTGCTAATCTGAGTGCTAAACTGCTGAAAACTCCTCTCTTGTTGATGCTGAAAATGAGTGAGAAGTGGCTCCAAAGTGAGTGGAAACTCCGGATTTTGTTGTTGAACCGGATGTGACCATGAAGGCATAAGATCATCCTGGAATGTCTGTAGGTTCTGATGTGCTGGATATTGCTCAGTAAATTGACTTTTCGTACCCTCATACCTGAAATATGACTGATCCCCCCAATTAGAATCATAAGAATTAGAAAATGAGTTATACCTATCTGACTGTTGGGGTTCAAAGTACTGAGTCGGGTAATTGCCCCAGTCATCATTGTAGGCGCTAGGAGCTGGATCATAGGTATCTTGATATTTATGTAGGGAATACAGGGGTTCTTGAGGAAATCTAGCAATCTCTTGGATGAGGTGGCATATAGCAGCTGAATGAGATGGACTGCCACAATTAGTGCATATGTGTTCCACTCCCCCAATTTCTGAATTGTGATATTCATTGAAGCCTCCAAATTGTTGAGAGTAGAAATCCATGTTGAACTGAAAGAATTATCCTGGTCTTACACTGAAACACTAATAAACAAGATTAGAAGACTCAGGAGCAAATGATATCAAATACATGAATGAATGAACATTAAAACACATGACAATTTTTTTTTTAATTCTTATGGAAAGATAGAGAAACAATCCTAAATTATCAAACACCACTACACTCCCCGGCAACGGCGCCAAATTTGATAACCGCTTTTGTCGTGTTACGGTTTCTAATACAATTGAAGTATCGAACTCCTCTAAACTAATGCAGGATAGAGTAACTCAAGTCGTCTCTCTCAAGGAATGTAGTGATAGGTTAATAATCGTAGGATCGTATGTTATTGCTTTTGGATTTTGGATATGAAACTGGGGTTTAGATTTGGAAGCTAAGACTACAATATGAAATAGCAAGGCAAGTATGAAATCTAATCCTAATTAAGGAAGGACAATGCAAGTAATGAAATCTAATTTAACCTAACTACATCATTAAAGAAATCTAATCTAACCTAACTTATCTTAACAAGAAAATGCAAGGCAACATAAAGGAAGCAATTAAAGAAATAGAGAATTAATAGAACTTTACCTAATCTAACCTAATTGCATACGTAACCATAAGAGAGCTTGTAACATTCAATTAATAAAAACGTAGCAAGAATGTAAGCTGAGAAATTACAAAACTAAAGTAAATCAATTGGTTGAGGCATTTCATCGAACAAGTAGCAAGCATGAATCCAAATGAGTCAAATGCAAGCAACATTAAACGTAGGGGATAAAAATTGATTACAAGCATTCAACAATCAATAAAAACATTCCACTACTTCAACCCAACACCCAAATCTGATGGAGACTGCCGGAAGAGCTGCTGATGGCTGAAGAAAAATTGTGAAGAAGAACTACTGTGAAGGGGCTGCCGGCTGCTGGATCGGAGAGGGAAAGGAGATGAAGAGAGATGGAAGGTGGAGAAGACGACTGGATGATGAAGAGTGGAAATGGCCGGCCGGCGGCTGTGAGGTGGAGGGAGGAACCGCCGGCCCTTGGTGGTGATGGATGGAGAAGAGGGGCTTCGGCTGATGGCGTGATAAGATCCCCTTCTTTGGCTACCCTAATCCCCTTTTCTTCTCCTCCTTTCCACCCTTCATTTCCTCTGATGAGTGGTTGAGATCACTTGCAATGAAGCTCCATCAATCGTCGTTGCCAGATTCAAGTGGAGGGTTGTGATGACCCATGCATCCGATCGCATCTGGACAGCTACTGATCGGACTGAATGGCTCTAGATCGGTCTGGATGCTCCCTGATCGGTCCTGGCTCTGGATCGGTCTGGATGCTCCCTGATCGGTCTGGGGACCGATCAGGAACCTCCCTGATCAGTCTGGGGACCGATCAGGATGTGATTAGTAGCTAAAATTCTGAATTCTGCTGTGCCATCTGCTCCTGATCGGTCGCTGGACCGATCAGGCCTTCCCTGATCGGTCACTGGACCGATCAGGCTCTTCCCTGATTGGTCTGGTGACCAATCAGGCTCTTCCCTGATTGGTCTGGTGACCAATCAGGCCTTCAACAGAATGAGATTTTTGATCCGATGATGCATAAGCTGTCCAAAAATTCAATAGAATGAAATATGAGTGTGAAAATGCAGAAAAATTAATTAACCAATAAATATACATCCTATTCATAATTATGCATCATTTCATAAACAAATACACCCCGAAGCCTCAAATTCCCTCACTAATTGCACAAAATTTATCCGTCAAAATGCTTGTTATCACCCGCCGGAGTGAAAGATGAAGATATCTTTTGCAATTATAAAGGGTGGCAGGACACACTGGTAGCGGGCCACGACAGAAACGGGGGCAGTAGCAGTCATAGGAGCCGGCCCAGGGGGTCCAAGAAGCCAGAAGCCTCGCACTTAACGTCGTTCCTCGGAAAGCGGGGAAAAGACCGCGGAAATAGAAGAAGGAAGGGGGACGAGGCACGTGGGATCCCCTTAGGTACAGGCAGCGATCCTTAACTGCTTCGAGATACGGAACCATCGGTATTCAGAAAGAAGACAAGGTGGTCTCGTCAGCCGACTGAAGTCGCTGAGCCGCGACAGGCCAGCAGAAAAACACATAGACAAGGCTAAACCCCTCCGGAGCGCCAGGCTTTCATGAAGTAAAGATGGTCCAGTCAGTCGGACTCGTTGCCTCCTTCGACTAGACTTGAAGGGGACGCTTATGATCCCGGCCTTGCCTATGGGTAGGGGCATAGGCCGGGCCCACAGGCCAGCCTGGCGCCGAGGAAGCCTGGCATCCAGGACAACTACCCTGTCAATAAACGAGGCTTCACACCCAGAACCTTCCATGGGAAAGAAGGAAAGGCGGTCCACCGGGCCATCTGAGAAGACAACCGGCCCAGCTCCCAGCCAGCCAACTCCGTAAAAGGCCTAGTCGTTCCTACCGACTCACCCCGACCCCGAACAAGGGTCACACCTCATCAGTAAGGTCAAGTCTTGTGATACCCCCGACCCAGGCGTACCCCGCGCTCCCTCTCCCTCTCTCCCTACCAGACGGACGCGTGGCGACCCACGCTCCCTGGTCTTTACCCGACTCGGTCTGTAGCGCACGGACTTGTCAGTCGGCGCTCGGGGTACGGGTTGTCCTGCCCACGCATTCCCTCACATCCTTACTTCTGGGGTACAACCCTGCCAGTGGGGTTCCTCACGCCTGGCCTATCTCTGACATCTCCACGTGGCCATCCCGCGCATCCAGTACTCTCGTACTGCGCATCCAGTACTCTTGTACTACTTATCCAGTATTCAGGTACTGCCGGAGCACCCCGTGCCAGGTCGCGCCGCTTCCCCGTGCTCCATGCGGGCTGGTAGCCATCACACCTGGTCCCATCTACTCGGACAGGGGTTGTCAGCCCCCCGGTCATATAAGCTCGGCACTCTCCTTACTCCAGGTACGCGCGTGCGAGTTCTCGCATCTGTTGCCCCATCTCCATTCAGTTTCCGCTCATCTATACTCGGGACTGACTTGATCGTCGGAGTGTCTGACCAGGGATTCCCCCGGCGGGTCTGCTAACGGTCCCTGTTTTGCAGGAGCAAGGCGAGGCACGGCCGACGAACGACCACCTCATCGGCTCGTGGCTCCCGGGAGGCCTGTCCGGCCCGTTGGACTGCCACCCCACTTCGCGACAGGATCACTTAGGATATGTGTTAGAATAATTTAGGAAATTATTCATGCTTTTGTTTCCGCTGCAGGTAATTATGTAACAATTACAATACGTGTCCGCGTCGGCATGCTCCCGGTCCCAACAGTGGTATCAGAGCCGGTTAGTGTTCGACATAATCATATAATTGTTTTGCGAAAAACTTTGTCATGATCTCAATTTTGGAAAATTTTCTAATTATGGAAACTTTCCAATTATGGTAAATTTTAGATTTAGGAATTTTAAGGTTTGGAAATCCTCATGAAATTTCGCAAACTTTTGAAATATCCCTATTTCTGAAATTTTATGATAATTGCGAAAGCTTTCCATTTTTGGAAACTTTCCAATTTTAGAAATTTTCTAATTTTGGAAATACGTAAGTTTTCTTTGTACCAGAAACTTACAATTATTCTGAAAACCTTTTATTTTTGGAAACTTTTCATTTATGGAAAGCTTGCAATTTTGGGCACTTTTTTTCAAGTAAGTCTAGACAAATTATGGAATATTAATTGGCATTTAAATTCATAATTGGAAATTAAATTATTTACAAAATTCTTTATTTTGGATTGAGCCTCGGGGAGCTGTTCAATTTAATGTTAGTTGTTATAATTAAATTTCCTAAATTGAATTTAAATTGTCAAATGATTAATTTGGATTGAGCCTTGGGGAGCCGTCCAAATTATATTATCAATAAATTCTTATTTTGGATTGAGCCTCAAGGAGTCGTCCAAATTAAGTTATTTATTGATATTAATTTTCCATAAATAAAATATGTGATCAAATCTTGAAAATTTTTGAGATGATTCTCAAAAAATAATTTCCTTATTTGATTTATGAGGTGATGCTCTTACATATTATTGTCTCCAAAATTAATTAGGAAAATTATTTCCTATAGAGTATATTTCCTTAAATAAGATTTTCATGAAAATAATATGTGGTTGAATTAAGGGAATCTGTCTCTTAATTTAATAAGATTTGATTTAGAGAAATCAAAGTCTTAAACATATTATTTCCGAAATTGATTCCCAAAACAATTCCTTGAATAAAGTGTGAAATTAGAATTAGGAAATCCGGTTCCTAATTCAATTAATGAGACTTGATAAATTAAGTCACATACATATTTTATTAAGGAAATCGTTAGAACATGACATAATTATATGTCATGAATGTGCTTAAAAGAAAAGGATGAGACCCAAAACCCCTTAGAAAATATTAAGGTCAACACCTTCCATTAATATGGTTAGAACCGGAGTTTTGTTTCTCGTTTGGGTTGATGGACACATCCATGCCCAGCTTGAACCTCGACATGTTTAAACCATGGAATTAGTTTATGATTAATATAGTTGGAGTCAGAGGTCAATCCTTAGTTTTGGTTGTTGGACACATCCAAGCCTGACTAAACGGTTGAATGAGCTCCAACCATATTAAAACTATTTCTTGATTAATGGGTCAGCCTTAAGCTTGGAGTATCGATTTGTTCTGCCACAGCCAAGGTCGATGTAAAGAGAGGTGTAGTTGGGTGCTATGTATATTGTTGCATACTTGTTAATGAGTTAACAACCCAATGATTTATGCAAACATTCAATTAGTTGATAGCATAATGTGATAGTTACATATATGTAATATGTAATCGTTATAAATACCTACCTTCACAGCTAAAAATAACTTGATGGCCCCAGCCATGGTTGTTCTTATCTATGGTTGGATATTAACCTATTTGGAGATGTTCCTACGATCTCCCGAATTGATAAAAAGGGTTATTCAATTCGAAAAATAAATAGGATTTAATGAATGTATATTGATGCATTCTATATCATTCTCATCACATAACCTCAATTTATATTTCTAGGATAATCACCTGATCATGTCTTCTCTGAATTTGCGTTCCATTTTGGACACCAATAAGTTAACTAAGGACAAAAGGATTGAAAAGATACCAAAAGGCACTTGCCATCACTGCGGCATGGAGGGCCACTAGCGAAGAAACTGCAAGGTTTATCTTGAGTCCTTGAAGAAGAAGGCATCCGATGCCCCATCCTCTTCAGGCATCTTCGTTATTGAATGTCACTATATTTCCTCGTCCACCTGGGTACTTGATACTGGGTGTATCTCACATATATGTAATGACATACAGGAGCTAAGGAATAGAAGAAGACTCGTCAAGGGAGAAGCGAATTTGCGAGTTGGAAATGGAGCAAAGATTGCTGCTGTTGCCATCGGAACATATTTGCTAAAGCTCCCTACTGGACTTGTCTTAGAAATTGATAATTGTTATTTTGTTCCTTCGTTAATAAAGAACATTGTATCTATTTTATGCTTGAATAAAAAGGGTTACCATTTAACTATTAGTAACAATTGTTGTTACATAACTTTAAATGAAAAGGGTTACCATTTAACTTTTAGCTTCGACGATCCATATATGGACTAAAGCAAGCATCCAGGAGCTGGAACATCCGTTTTGATGAGACAATCAAAGAGTTTGATTTCTCACAAATTCCTGACGAACCTTGTGTGTTCAAGAAGGTTAGTGGGAGTGCAGTCGTATTCCTAGTGTTATATGTCGATGACTTATTGCTTATAAGAAATGATATATCAGTCTTACAGTCAGTTAAAATTTGGTTGTCCAAAACTTTCTCCATGAAAGACCTGGGAGAAGCAACCTATATCCTTGGGATTAGAATCTATAGAAATAGATCAAAACGGTTGCTTGGTCTTTCGCAGTCTACATATATAGACCGAGTGCTAGAAAGGTTTAGCATGTCAGAATCCAAGAAAGGTTACCTTTCCATTAGGCATGGGATCAACCTTTCGAAGTCTATGTGTCCGCGCACAGAAGACGAGAGGATTTGCATGAATAAGATTCCTTATGCATCCGCGATAGAATCTATCATGTATGCAATGTTATGTACTAGGCCCGATGTATCGTATTCTCTGAGTGTCACAAGCAGATACCAGTCTGATCCAGGAATGGATCATTGGGTGGCTGTCAAGACAATCCTCAAGTACTTAAGAATGACTAAGGATGTGTTCCTAGTATATGGAGAAGGTGATATGGTAATACATGGGTATACAGATGTCAGTTTCCAGACAGATAAGGATGACTCCAAATCTCAGTCCGGATACGTATTTATTTTGAATTGAGGCGCAATAAGTTGGAAGAGTTCCAAGCAAGACACAGTAGCGGATTCTACCACGGAAGCAGAATATATTGCAGCTTCGGAAGCAGCAAAAGATGCAGTCTGGATCAAGAAGTTTGTCTCAAAACTTGGTGTGGTTCCAACCATTGATGAAGCAATACCGGTTTATTGCGACAACAATGGAGCTATTGCACAAGCAAAGCAACCAAGGTCTCATCAGCGATCTAAACATGTGCTTCGCCGCTATCATCTGATCAGAGAGATTATAAGTAGTTATGATATACAAATTGAGAAAATTCCCACTGAAAGGAATTTAGCAGATCATTTAACTAAGGCCTTGCCTCAAAGCATGTTTGAGGGTCATGTTAGAGCCTGTGGTATTGGATACCGTAGCGATTGACATTAGGCCAAGTGGGAGTTTGTTAGTGATATGAGAGAAGTGTCCTAAGGCAATCGCCTTATGATTGTAATCATTTATTTTAATAAATGAATATTCACTATTTGAGTATACATGTTTATGTATTTGATTGAGATCTTAAACTCATTTACTGAATGTCCGTAATACAATTCACAGCATGAGAGAATTTGTGATGAATTCACAACTAGTGATTATCTCTACATGTGCAATTGTGAAGTATTGAAATTATCCCTAGTCGATGAATGGATAAATACGGACACTATCAATTCTGTTGAGACTAGCATGAGTTATTCTCTAATCAGCTGATTCTCACTGGCTGGTGACATTGGGATGTCCGGAGATAAACATGAATGCTAGTTAAGGGAACTAGTTCATTGGAGTGACTAGCTGTAAAACTTCATATGGTAGTCTACATATAGACATGTCGATGAAGTTCTTACTGCAGCTTAAGTGCGATGTTCCTTTGACTTGCGGTGTTCAAGTCATCTGTTGGTGCAGGAAGCACCATATCGAACATTGTTTTGATATTGGCAAAGGATTCAAAGTTAAGTATTGTGTGTGATCTAATGTTGTTACTCAAGTGTGCAGAGACAAAGCCCTAGCGAAGGACTGCTAGGCACTGGCGAAGGAATGCCAGGGTAAAAAGCCCTAGCGAAGGACTGCTAGGCACCTGGCGAAGGACTGCCAGGATACAAAGCCCTAGCGAAGGACTGCTAGGCAACTGGCGAAGGACTGCCAGTATCCAAGGCCTAGCGAAGGACTGCTAGGCACCTGGCAAAGGACTGCCAGTATCCAAGCCCTAGCGAAGGACTACTAGGCGCCAGGCGAAGGACAGCTTGGGACTGAAGCCCTAGCGAAGGAATGCTAGGCACCGGGCGAAGGACAGCTCGACATCCATGACCTGGCAAAGGACCGTCAGGCAAAAGTCCAACCAGAGGAACGGTTGGCATCAGGTAAACTCTCCCGAGAGGAGTAGGTGAGGACGCGTTCCCCGTAGAGGGAACAGTAGGCGTCGGTTCGACCTAGGGCTCCATTTTGGAGGCCCAAAGTCAGAACCAAGACAGCTAAGGTTGTATAAACATAATACTCTAATGTTTTATATGTTGGTGCAGTTTGCACTGACGGTCAAACTCGGGTTTTGATGTATGACAAAGTGGTTAAAGTTAGGGTTGTGTGTGTTTAACCTCTTTACCAAGTGTGCAGAGTTGAAAGACTTAGGACCAGACACCAGGCTGAAGTCCAGGATGGTTGAGTCCTGGCGGAAAGTCCAGTTGGGTCCGCGGGACCTGACAACTGGCTGAAGACCAAGTTGGTTGAGACTTGGCAGGAAGATCAAGGTGGTTGAGCCTTGGCAGGAAGTCCTGGTAGGGTCAAGAAGTCAAGCAGAGCTGCATAATGGGTAAGTAAGGTAAGTCACTGGAGGAGCGACCCAGTGAGGACGAGTCCAATCTTGGACTTTAGGCGCGGTCCAACTTAGACCCATTTAGGTGATCTAAGTTGAGTCCTGGTTAGATCCTGGTCTGGGAGACAGGATCTAATTAACTTAGAATTGTATCTTATTTTAGTCCATATAAAATTGTGCTAGCCTTGTTTTGGACTAACCCTGGATGCAGGACCAAAGGACTATGATTCTGTAGCTCAGAGAGCCTCAAAGGAGTGAGGCCGTAGCTGAGCAGGGCGCCCTGGATGTGTCGGGCGCCCCAGAGTCAACCCAAAGTCAGCAGAGAGGTAAACGCCCCGACAGCCGCGCGCGTCGGGCGCCCCGCATGTCTCGGGCGCCCCCTGTGCCACCTCACTGCCAACTGCCGAAGCTCACCCTCGCGAAGCCAAGGAGATGTGGCTTTGACCGGTCAAATCGGGCGCCCCGCGCGCGTCGGGCGCCCCAGTCAAAGGTGATCCCGAAGATAAAGAGATCAAGTGCTTGACCGAGAGGGCTGCGGATCGGCAGCCACACAGAGGGGCGCCCCGGACGTTTCGGGCGCCCCCAGGGCTATAAATAGAGCCCCTCGACCAAGGTTCAAAGATAACACTTCTTCCAAAGCTTTCAAGTTCTTCTACGCTCACGCCTTGCTCCGGAAACGCTACACTTCGAGCCGACGACGTCCCGCTGCCCCGAAAGAGTCGACCTACTCCGGACGTCGGTAAAAAGAAGAATTTCTTTTAATACTTTATTGCACTTAATTACTTGAAAGTGTGGGGTTGTCACACTTTCAATTCATTTGTACTCGCCTACTCTATCGGGGTTGACCGATAGAGAGTTTTAGTAGATTGCCCAACGGAAAGGTCCGAGGGACCTGGGCCTTCGAGTAGGAGTCGCCGAAGGCTCCGAACGAAGTAAAAAACGTTCGTGTTTGTGTGTTTGTTTTTCGTCTCTTTCATTTCCGCTGTGCACGCTTTTTAAAGCACTCTGATTTAATTTTTTAAAAAGTCACGTGATTCACCCCCCCTCTCACGTGCATCGATCCTACAAGTGGTATCAGAGCAAGGTTCGCTCTGTATCGGTGCAACCACCATAAGAGCCGGGGGAAATCCAGTTTTTTTTTGTTTTGGTTTTTTTTCGCTACACTTGATCTAAATTAGGTATTGTTGCCTAGATTTGGATTATTTTTTCCGTTCGTTTGATTTTACTCGAATTTGGTGCAACACCATTTCGAGTCACTTTTTCTCTCTCTTCTCCTATTTCTACCACACTACTAATCCAAGACTTAGTCTTGGGACAAGTTTTTGTGTAGTCTATTTCAGATGGCTCAAGGTGAAGGCTATAGCACTGCCCGCCCTCCTCTCTTTAATGGGGAAGACTTTCCCTACTGGAAGAGAAGGATGGAGGTTTATCTGAAGACCGACATGGATCAGTGGTTTGCAGTTCAAACAGGTTACACACCGCCAATGGATGAGGGAAATAATGCTCCACTTAGGCCCGACAGATGGAACTCGGAGATGAAGAAAAAGGCTCAGACCGAGTTCAAAGCCCAGAACACCCTCCAGTGCGGACTTACCAAAGAGGAGCTAAACAGAATTGGACCAACTGACTCAGCAAAGGAGCTATGGGACAAATTAATTGAACTACATGAAGGCACCTCTGATGCCAAGGTAACAAAAGGGATTTACTTTTAAATAAGTTATTTAATATAAAAATGCAGGAAGGAGAATCTGCAAGTCAACTCCACGCCCGGATCAAGGACATACTGAATGGACTCCACATGATCGGGCACAAACAGGAGAACCGGGACATCATAAGGTACGCTTTAAATGCATTCCCTAGAAATTCACTATGGGCATCTATTATAGATGCTTATAAAATTTCTAGGAACCTTTCTAAAATTAATTTAGATGAATTGTTTTGTGAATTAGAACTGCACGAACAGACTAACGCCAAGGCCGAGAAAGGGCTAGCTTTATTTGCAGGTTCACCAAAGGAAGCCAAATCAAAGAGAAAAGTCCAAGAAGAACCTGAAGATGAGTCAGGCTCTGATGAAGAAGAACAACTGGTGAACTTGGTAAGAAAAATGTTCACCAGAAGGAAGAACACATTTTCAAAGAAAGATATTCAAAAGGTAGTGAAGCCCTACAGCACTGAAGGTAAAAGCAAAATGATCTGCTTCGGCTGTAACAGAAAAGGGCACTTCAAACATGAATGCCCTTACAAGAAAGAGGACCAACCCACTAAGAACAAAAAGAAGAAGGCTCTTCAAGCCACATGGGATGAAAGCTCGGACGATTCCGACGATGAACATCAAAAGAACGCAAGCTATCTCGCACTGATGGCAACCGGACCAGAATCAAACTCAGATCAAGACGAGGATTCCGAATACGAGTCGAGCCAAGAGATCGGACTATTTTCAGACAGCTCTACAAAGGTATATTTAGATTCAGTAAATGAAAAGTTCTTTAAAATTATTTCTGTTTTAAATAAAAAATTGCTTGAAACTGAATCTAGAAATGACCAGCTCCTTAAGGAAAATCAAGACCTTAAGGAGCAATTAATTAATACTAGAACATTAACTGAACAAACTCAAAATCAAAAATTAATTGAGATTGAAACTGAAAACTCAACCCTAAAGGGCGAAGTCCTAAAACTTAAGGATCTACTAGCAACTTTCACAACCCGATCCAAGAAGCTTGACCTTATTCTTGGATCACAAAAGGGCATGTACAACAAATCTGGGATAGGATATAAATCAAGATCGAACCAAAGATCCTTTATCTCCTTTATCCACCCCCGCAAAAATCAACGAAAAGCGTGGGTTCCGAAAGCTTATCTAACAAAGCAAGTAGGTCAGAATCAATTTTATGTCCCAAAAAGGGACATCCATTACATTGACCCTAGACACCCAGTCTACAATTTAGGAGGAGGCTCCAAACTAGTTGGCACCTTAAAATCAGCCTTTGCCCAGGTGGGCACTTAGGATTAGCTTCAAAGTTAATTTGAATCTTGTACTATTTAGTACCAAGGTTTTCAATGAGTAAGTTAAAAGTTCAACTTCTTTAAGCGGCTTTGACTAGAAAATGGTTGTTGCTCCAATAAGGCTTCGGCCAAAGAAGGCCACTGTGCCTCGCCATGGCCTGGAAGCCAATTATTGAAGTGTACTTTTAAATTACTACTTGTTAAACTTGGATCTAACACAAGGTCAAATTAACTTTTCTAATCAAAATCAAAACCATCTCACAAAATCATAGGACTCCCTTGATTGATAACTTAGACCGAGTGAGATGAATAAGGATAACCAAATTAAAATTAAAATTCAAATTCAAATTCAAATTAAAATTAAAATTCAAATTCAAAATAAAATTCAAATTCAAATTAAAATTCAAATTAAAAATCAAATTCAAAGTCAAGCTTAACATAACTCAAATTTAAAATTCAAACTCAAGTGTTTAAATCTTTTTAGATTTTTTTTCAAAAAACTCAACCTAGGTCTAAACCGTTTACTTAACTGTAGGAAAATAAATGGATCATTGACAGTGGATGCTCCAGACACATGACTGGGGATCCCACCAAATTTACAGAACTCAAGTACAAAAGACTAGGGACTGTTGCTTTTGGAAACAACGGTAAACTTAAGGTAATTGGCCTAGGCAATATTGAACTTGAGTCAGATTTCATAATAACAAATGTATTACTTGTTGAAAATTTCAACTTCAATTTACTAAGCATTAGCCAATTGTGTGACACTGGTTATAAGGTTAGGTTCCTATCCAATGAATGTTTGATCAAACACAATGACAACCCAAACATCACACTTAGAGGACTCAGGCACAATAACATTTATGAAATTAAGTTAACCTGTCCCTTAGAAAACTGCCTCTTAACCCATAAGGATGAGACTTGGCTCTGGCATAGGAGACTTTCACACACTCACTTCAGAAAACTACCTAAACTAAATGGTTTAGTTAGAGGCCTACCAAAGTTATCTAACCTTGAGTCAACCTTATGTAATGCTTGTCAACAAGGAAAACAAACTAGGTCAACCCACAAACCAACTAATCAAACTCAAACCAAGTCAATTCTGGAATTAATTCACTTAGACCTATTTGACTCACATGGGGTTAAATCAATTAGTGGGAACCTATACTGCCTTGTAATTATCGATGACTATTCAAGATTTACCTGGGTAAAATTCTTAAAAAATAAAGATGAAACTTTTGATACACTCACTCAATTTTGTAAATTAACGGAAAATGAAAAGGGGGTTAAAATCAAAAGATTTAGGAGCGATAATGGCGGAGAATTCAAAAATCATCAATTTTGTCTAGAAAAGGGCTACCATCACGAATTCTCTTGCCCTAAAACACCTCAACAAAATGGAATTGTAGAAAGAAAAAATAGAACACTACAAGAAGCAGCTAGAACAATGCTTAATGAATACAACTTACCTAAATATCTTTGGGCTGAGGCTGTTAGTACAGCTTGTTATGTACAAAACAGAATAACTCTAATTAAAAACCTAGGAAAGACCTCTTTTGAAATCTATTATAACAAACAACCTAACATTAAATACCTTAAAGTATTTGGATGTAAAGTCTATATCTTAAATACTAGAGAACACTTAGGAAAATTTACTTCTAAGGTTGAGGAAGGTATCATTGTAGGTTATTCCCTTACCAGTAGAGCCTATAGAGTTTATAACAAGACTACCCTAAAAATTGAAGAAACTACAAATGTAAAATTTGATGAAAAATCTGACCCAAATAACTCTGATCAAACCACCTACCAACCAATTGACTTTGTTAGATCCAGTACTGACCCTGATGAAAGGCCAATTGAGGACCAAAACGATGATCTAACTGAACCCACACCTGAAACTGAACCTAACCAACCCAGAACTGTACGAGTTAGCTCAGACCACCCAACTAATCAAATCTTAGGTAATCCAGAACTAAGGGTTCAGACTAGATCAGCCTTTAGGAACCTTAGTCAAATTGCATTGATTTCAAAAATTGAACCCAAGTCTATAGAAGAGTCCTTACTTGACCCTGATTGGATCATAGCCATGCAGGAAGAGTTATCCCAATTTGAACGTAGTCAAGTCTGGGACTTAGTACCCCTACCTAAAGGCAAGAAATTTATTGAAACTAAATGGGTCTTTAGGAATAAACTTAACGAACAAGGAGAAACAGTTAGGAATAAGGCTAGGCTAGTAGCTAAGGGGTTTAGCCAAGTAGAAGGTCTTGATTATGATGAAACCTATGCCCCTGTAGCCAGACTTGAATCCATTAGAATGCTCTTAAGTTATGCAGCCCATAAGGGATTTAAGCTCTATCAAATGGATGTTAAGTCAGCCTTCCTAAATGGCCTAATTAAAGAAGAGGTTTATGTAGGTCAACCTCCTGGTTTTGAAAGCTTAGAACACCCTGACTATGTGTTTAGACTTAAGAAAGCCCTATATGGACTTAAGCAAGCACCTAGGGCCTGGTATGAAAGACTGTCTAACTACTTAGTTTCAAAAGGTTTTAACCAAGGCAAAATTGACCCAACACTATTTGTCAAAACCCTAAAAAATGATATTTTTGTAGCCCAAGTATATGTAGATGATATAGTATTTGGCTCAACCAACTCAGACTTTTTACAAGAATTCACAAAGATAATGGAAACTGAATTTGAAATGAGTTTAGTAGGTCAACTAACTTTCTTCTTAGGGCTACAAATAAAACAGACTAGTGAGGGTACTTTTGTCTATCAACAAAAATACACTAAAGAATTACTTAGAAAATTTGGAATGGATAGTGCTAAAGAAATTAAGACACCTATGGCTACCAATCAAACTATAGATAGTGACACAAATGGCAAACCTGTTGACCTCAAGTATTATAGAAGTGCTATAGGTAGCTTACTTTACCTAACTGCAAGTCGACCTGATATTCTCTTTGCAGTTAGTATGTGTGCTAGGTATCAAACATGTGCTAAAGAATCACATCTAACCCTAGTTAAAAGGATATTTAGGTATCTCAAAGGGACAAAAAATTTAGGAATTTGGTACCCTAGAACAGCCCAGTTTGAACTTATTGGATTTTCTGACTCAGATTATGCTGGCTGTAAGTTAGACAGAAAAAGTACCAGCGGTGGATGCCAACTTCTAGGACCCTCACTAGTTAGTTGGTTCAGTAGAAAACAACATTGTATTGCCCTATCCACCACTGAAGCTGAGTATATAGCAATGGGTGAATGTGTAGCCCAACTACTCTGGATGATGCATACCTTAAAAGATTTTAACTTAGATTTTAAGAAAGTCAAAATTTATATAGATAACCTAAGTTCAATCAATTTAACCAAAAACCCAATCCACCACTCTAGGACCAAACATATAGAAATCAAACACCATTTTGTCAGAGATCATGTAAATAAAGGAGAAATTGAACTTAACCATGTTGAATCTAAGTCTAACCTAGCTGATATATTTACCAAACCACTTCCTGAATCTGAATTTAGCAACTTAAGAAGGTTAATAGGAATGTGTGTTATAGACTAGGAATGACCTGATAAACTTAAGTTGAATTTTGGTTTTAAAAACATGGATTTTTTTTAAAACTGGTTTTTCAAAAAGTTTATTGCTTTTCAAAATTCAACTTAAACACGGACTTTTCAAACTTGATTTTCAAGAACCTTATTGTATTTAAAAATTTGATTTTCAAACCTGGCAGACTTAGCCTAGGCTCTGACCCCTAGAATTGCATGAACCTATAGTTTTAGGTAGCCGCATCTCACAAAACACATTAAGATTAACTTGTTTGTGCTTGCAAAAACATAGAACGGTTGTGAGATGCATAGGACTCTGCCTGGACTTCCGAATGCTTAAAGTCAGTGCATCACAATAAGTCTGGGCGTAAAATACCAACGTTACAGTGATCATGTCAAGTAGTCTTGCCTTAAAAGCTGAGCTAGACATTATTACTTGACTTGACTAACTCAGTGAACACTACTATCATCTAGATAGTTAGTCAGTAACTAGAGTTAGACATATGAAAAGGGACCACAATCATTACTTGGTCCAGGGGGAGTTGAGGTCAAAATACTTTTGCAAAATAAATAGTTCCTTGCAATTCCTATTTAACATTGAACAATCCGTATTTTTGGTCTTGCAAATCTCCTTTTCAAACTTTGAAAATATTTCAAATTCATTTAAAAATAATGTTGTTGAAAACTATCTGTTAGTTTTGAAAAATTAATTTAGGGGGAGTTTTTCTTTCACTTAGGCTATTTTATCTTACTTAATCTATTTTGCCTAAGTCTAATATTCCCTATCACTTAACTTTGAATCCGACTCTCCGTAACTTAATATAAGTATGTTTTTTGATGAATGACAAAGGGGAGAGTAGGGTTAAAGCTTAGAAAATTATGTTTGCTACTTAATTCTGTGTGCTACTTAATTCTGTTTGCTACTTAATTTTGCACCATGTACCTTCATGCTTATTTACTTGCATGTATCTGCTAGTTTTTCTCTAACTTTAACCTAGGTTGTCATTACATCAAAAAGGGGGAGATTGTTGGTGCAGTTTGCACTGACGGTCAAACTCGGGTTTTGATGTATGACAAAGTGGTTAAAGTTAGGGTTGTGTGTGTTTAACCTCTTTACCAAGTGTGCAGAGTTGAAAGACTTAGGACCAGACACCAGGCTGAAGTCCAGGATGGTTGAGTCCTGGCGGAAAGTCCAGTTGGGTCCGGCGGACCTGACAACTGGCTGAAGACCAAGTTGGTTGAGACTTGGCAGGAAGACCAAGGTAGTTGAGCCTTGGCAGGAAGTCCTGGTAGGGTCAAGAAGTCAAGCAGAGCTGCATAATGGGTAAGTAAGGTAAGTCACTGGAGGAGCGACCCAGTGAGGACGAGTCCAATCTTGGACTTTAGGCGCGGTCCAACTTAGACCCATTTAGGTGATCTAAGTTGAGTCCTGGTTAGATCCTGGTCTGGGAGACAGGATCTAATTAACTTAGAATTGTATCTTATTTTAGTCCATATAAAATTGTGCTAGCCTTGTTTTGGACTAACCCTGGATGCAGGACCAAAGGACTATGATTCTGTAGCTCAGAGAGCCTCAAAGGAGTGAGGCCGTAGCTGAGCAGGGCGCCCCGGATGTGTCGGGCGCCCCAGAGTCAACCCAAAGTCAGCAGAGAGGTAAACGCCCCGACAGCCGCGCGCGTCGGGCGCCCCGCATGTCTCGGGCGCCCCCTGTGCCACCTCACTGCCAACTGCCGAAGCTCACCCTCGCGAAGCCAAGGAGATGTGGCTTTGACCGGTCAAATCGGGCGCCCCGCGCGCGTCGGGCGCCCCAGTCAAAGGTGATCCCGAAGATAAAGAGATCAAGTGCTTGACCGAGAGGGCTGCGGATCGGCAGCCACGCAGAGGGGCGCCCCGGACGTTTCGGGCGCCCCCAGGGCTATAAATAGAGCCCCTCGACCAAGGTTCAAAGATAACACTTCTTCCAAAGCTTTCAAGTTCTTCTACGCTCACGCCTTGCTCCGGAAACGCTACACTTCGAGCCGACGACGTCCCGCTGCCCCGAAAGAGTCGACCTACTCCGGACGTCGGTAAAAAGAAGAATTTCTTTTAATACTTTATTGCACTTAATTACTTGAAAGTGTGGGGTTGTCACACTTTCAATTCATTTGTACTCGCCTACTCTATCGGGGTTGACCGATAGAGAGTTTTAGTAGATTGCCCAACGGAAAGGTCCGAGGGACCTGGGCCTTCGAGTAGGAGTCGCCGAAAGCTCCGAACGAAGTAAAAATCGTTCGTGTTTGTGTGTTTGTTTTTCGTCTCTTTCATTTCCGCTGTGCACGCTTTTTAAAGCACTCTGATTTAATTTTTTAAAAAGTCACGTGATTCACCCCCCTCTCACGTGCATCGATCCTACATTATATTGTTTTGGACTAACCCTGGATGCAGGACCGAAGGAACGTGTGTCTACAGCTCAGAATGCCCAAAGGAGAGAGGCAAGTAACTGAGCAGGGCGCCCTCAGTGTCCAGGGCGCCCCAGGGGCAACACAAAACAAGCGAAGCAACAAATGCTTCAGCTGCTCACTGGCCAGGGCGCCCTCAGTAGCCAAGGCGCCGCGTGCCTACGCCAGCAAAGCCGGTTACATCTATCCAGCCGAGAAGCCCGCGCTGAAGAAGTCAAGCAGGGCGCCCCCAGTGTCAAAACTCATCCCTATTCGAGTGGGATAGAGCTTGATTGAGCGAAGCTCGGATCGCTTGACACGTGGGGGGGGGGGGGGGCGCCCCCGACGTCCAGGGCGCCCCTAGGTGCTATAAATAGCACCCAACGCCCAGGCTTCCAACAACAACTTCCAATCAACGCTTCTACGCTCTTCTGCTCTCGCGCTTCGCCTCGAAATCCTTCCAACTCGAGCCGACGACGTCCCGCTGCTCCAAAAAAGTTGATCTACCCCGGACGTCGGTAAAAGAGCCATTTAAGTTTACTGTACTTAATTCTGTAATAATCTTTTGTAAACTATTTGCGCCTTATATAGAATTACCCAAAGTAAACGGTCAACGACCGTGGGCCTTGGAGTAGGAGTCGACCTAGGCTCCGAACCAAGTAAAACCTCCCGTGTTTGCGTTGTGTGTTTTTATCTTCCGCTGTGCAATTGCTCTTACTCAAATCCGAAAGTTTTCCGATATTCACCCCCCCTCTATCGGTTTTCTCGATCCAACATCATCTTGGTCATAAGGACTTATACTTTGACATCTTAAGCAAGCATCTCCAAGGAGGTTTGGACCTCGGATGATTGGGTATAAGCCGAAGTGCCCGAAGATGTTTGAACAGCCTACAAAGGATTCACCACTCCTTGCGAGGAGATGTATACCCAAGGCCTGTCGTCGGATTGTTACTCGAAGCCTCTGGCCAGAGCATGACATGTTCAGAGTATGGATCTCTTAGATACATGAGAGTAATTAGAATTCGTAGGACGAGAAAACGTTACTTGGGCTAGGTGTGACTAGTTAGCCTAGTGGGGGCTGACACACATAGACCATGTCCTGAACCAAGTGGGTATAAGATGGTGAAGGGAATGAGGCACAATTCATTATAGCTGCTGAAGGGTTTCAGAATCATTTCTGAGGTCAACCGTTGATCTTTCAATTAATTGGGGATCATGATGTACTACTAGGTGCCACTAATGATCGTTCTATAATTAATTAGTTAATTATGGACGGTCAACATAAATTGAAAGCCTATTTGGTCACACGCATAATGAGTAATTCGAAGGATTTAAAACGAGTTAAAAATTAGATTTTCCAATCAAGAGAGACTATTTTGGAAAGTCCAAAATAGGCAAGTCTAAATTTATTTTAGAGTCACATCGGAAGCATTAATAGGCTAAGGTTTAATTAATTAATTAGTTAATTAATTAATGAATTAAATTAGTTTAATTCATGAGATGGGATTTGATCCAAGGTTTTATGATTTATTATAAGCTTAAAATAATCCATGGGATTATTTTATCATGAATTAAAATAAACCAAAGAGTTGGTTTGTTTTATAAAAATTTATAATAAATCAAAGATGACAAAATTTAATCTATTGGTGGGTTTTGAACCATGGACCTATGGTTTGGATAAAATCTTGGCCGACCACTTGAGATGAGATCTCTTGTATATAAGTTTTGGTCATCACTAAAGGATAAGGCTATTTTGGTTTGTTTTATAAAATAGACCAAAGGTTGGTTTATTTTATAAAAGGTTATATAAATTTTTATATAATGAACCATGAGTTGGTTTGTTTAATAAATTTTTATATAATGAACCAATGGTTGGTTTGTTTTATAAATTTTATATAATCATACCAAAAGAAAGAGAGCCTTGATTATGGATTGATTGAGAAATTATTCCATAATCAAGGAGAGGTTTGCTTGGGAATTAAGAAACCTCTCCCTATATAAAGGACCCAAGGGGTGCCATGAAACATGATCCATCCAAGAATTGCTTCGGCTCTCTCCTCTTCTTCTCTCCCTCTCTGTTGGCCGGCCATAGGCCTTCCCTCTTTCTTCTTGCCGTGGGCACAAGGAGAAGCATCAAGGCGACAAAGTTCTTCCTTGCGACGATCTTCCTCTTCGTCCGACCTTGGTGGTGAGTCTTTTGATTTGATTACTCTCTCGGTTTTCGTCGTGTTCACGGAGAATCTAGTAGTTCTCGTGAACACGAAACTCGTGACTTAGCGAAGTCATCCCGACGATACTCGGCGTGGATACGAATAGAGGCGGAGCTTTCAAGGGACGCTAACGGTTGGATCTCGTCCCTTCTTCCAAGTTACGCAAGGTAATTCGTAGAGTAATTTCCTTTTCTGCAAAAATTTTATATTACGATTATGTGAACACATTGCATGTTTAGGATATGTGTTAGAATAATTTAGGAAATTATTCATGCTTTTGTTTCCGCTGCATGTAATTATGTAACAATTACAATACGTGTCCGCGTCGGCATGCACCCAGTCCCAACAGCTCCATGTAGATTTCTTCTTCCAACTCACCATTTAAGAAAGCAGTCTTAACATCCATTTGGTGTATTTCAAGGTCATACAATGCTGCAATGGCTATCAACACTCGTATGGACATAATCCTTGTCACCGGTTAGTAGGTATCGAAGTAATCAAGGTCTTCTTGTTGCTTGTACGCTACAAGTCTGGCCTTATACTTGTCAACTGATCCATCAGCTTTATACTTACGTTTTAGTATCTACTTACAACCTAATGATTTAGTACCAGAAGGAAGGTCTACTAATTCCCAAGTATGGTTATTCATGATGGACTCGATTTCACTATTGACAGCTTCTTTCCACAATGGGGCGTCGGGACCAGACAGAGCTTCGCTTAGTGTTCTTGGGTCCATTTCTGACATGAATGTCATGAAATCTGGCCCGAACGATTTCTCAACTCTAGCCCGTTTGCTCCGATGTGGCTCTTTGCTTTGATCGTCAATAGCCCTTTTATAACAACTAAGTTCTGGAACATTATCTTTGTTAGAACTTCCGTTGTTATTATTTTGAATGTTTTCCTTCTTATTTGGAAACACGTCTTCAAAAAAAATATTGCATTCCGAGATTCTATGGTTGTACCCACATGAATATCAGAAATGTCTGACTTATGAACTATGAAGCGATATGCACTACTGTTTTGGGTATATTCGACAAATATTACATCGAACGTTTTAGGTTCGATCTTAACTTGCTTTGGCTTAGGTACTTCGACCTTTGCTATGCACCCCCACACTTTCAAGTATTTGTACGATGGCTAGCTGCCTTTCCATAGTTCAAATGGTGTTTTATCATTTTTCTTGTGAGGGATTTTATTGAGAATGTGGTTTGCTGATAATATGGCTTCCCCCCACAAGTTCTAGGGTAAGCCTTAATTTATCAACAAGGCATTCATCATTTCCTTTAGTAATCGATTTTTACGTTCGACAACACCATTCGATTGAGGTGAGTAAGGTGTCGTTGTTTGATGGATAATTCCATATTCTGAACAGAATTCATCAAATGGTGCACCATATTCTCCACCTCTATCGCTACGAATTATTTCAATTCATTTTTTCAAGTTGATTTTCAACTTCCGTTTTATAGGTTTTGAAAATTTCTAAGGCTTCGTCTTTACTTCTTAAAAAAAGGCATAACAGAACCTCGTGCAGTCATCGATAAAAGTAATAAACTACTTTTTCCCTCCTCTAGTTTGCACGAATTTCAAGTCACATAGATCACTATGTATTAATTCTAGAGGAGTCGTTAACCTTTCCACCGAATGAAAAGGTAGTCTCGTCATTTTCGCCTCCACGAACACTTCGCATTTGTGTGTTTCATCAACATCGATGTTCAGTAATAAATTTAGTTTGACGAAACGTTTCAAAGTATTATTATTGATATGCCCAAGCCGATCATGCCATAAATTAAAACACTCAACAACATAGCTGGAAGATTTTAATTTATTATCATCAAAATTACAGTGTACAGTGATTACAACTATCTTGAACAAATTTTGTTCTAGATACCCATTTCCTACGAAGACACCGTTCTTCGTAAGCACAAAGTTGTTGGATTGGAACACTAGTTTGAATCCGGCTTTAACAAGTGCCGATCCAGAAACTAAGTTCTACCTGATGTCGGGAACATGGAGCACATCAATAAGAGTTAACTCCTTCCCAGACGTTATTTTTAGAACAACTGTCCCGAGTCCAACAATTGAGGACGTCGTGGAGTTGCCCATATAGTGCTTGTTGGTGCAGGAAGCACCATATCGAACCTTGTTTTGATATTGGCAAAGGATTCAAAATTAAGTTTGTTTGTGATTTAACAATATTCACTAAGTGTGCAGAGACAAAGCCCTAGCGAATGACTGCTAGGCAACTGGCGAAGGACTGCTAGTATCCAAGCCCTAGCGAAGGACTGCTAGGCAACTGGCGAAGGACTGCCAGTATCCAAGCCCTAGCGAAGGAATGCTAGGCGCCAGGCGAAGGACAGCCTGGGACTAAAGCCCTAACGAAGGAATGCTAGGCACCGGGCGAAGGACAGCTCGGCATCCAAGACTTGGCAAAGGACCGCCAGGCAAAAGTCCAACCAGAGGAACGGTTGGCATCAGGTAAATTCTCCCGAGAGGAGTAGGTGAGGACGCGTTCCCCGTCGAGGGAACAGTAGGCGTCGGTTCGACCTAGGGTTCCATTTTGGAAATCCAAAGTCAGAACCAAGACAGCTAAGGCTGTATAAAACTAACAACTTACTGCTTTATGTTGTTTTCGGACTAACCCTGGATGCATGACCAAAGGAACGAGTGTCTGCAGCTCAGAGAGCCTCAATGGAGTGAGGCAGCAGCTGAGTAGGGCGCCCTGAGTGTCCAGGGCGCTCCCAAGGTAAAGATGAAACAAATGAAGCAAAAAGGAGCCTCGGCTGAATACTGGCCGGGGCGCCCCCAGCAGCCGGGGCGCCCCCAGCAACCAGGGCGCCCCCAGCAGCCAAGGCGCCCCGCATCTAAGCCAGCGAAGCCAATCACCCTTATCCAGCCGAGACGCCCGCGCGGAAGGGGTCAAGCAGGGCGCCCCCAGTGTCAAACCTCATCCCTATTCGAGTGGGATAGAGGTTGACCGAGCGAATCTCGGATCACGTGACACGTGGGGGGGCGCCCCCGACGTCCAGGGCGCCCCAAGGTGCTATAAATAGCACCCAACGCCCAGGCTTCCAAAAACAACTCGAACACAACGCTTCTACGCTCTTCTGCTCTCGCGCCTTGCTCCGGAAACTGCCCAACTCGAGCCGACGACGTTCCGCTGCTCCGGAAAAGGTCAACCCACAATCAGACGTCGGTAAAAGAAGAGTCTTTTTAATTATTTAGTTTACTGTGCTGAATTTGTAAATCAATCCTTGTAAACTATTATTGCGCCTCATATAGAATTGCCCAAAGTAAACGGTCAACGACCGTGGGCCTTGGAGTAGGAGTCGACCCAGGCTCCGAACCAAGTAAAATCGATAGTGTCTCTGTGTGATTTTGTTTTCTTAATTTCCGCTGCGTACTTGCTCTAAGTTTTTCCGAAAAATGATTTCCGATATTCACCCCCCCTCTATCGGTTCTCTCGATCCAACAAGTGGTATCAGAGAGGGGTAGTTCAAACTTGGTGCAACCACCAGTTTGAAAGTTTTTCGGATTTACGAATTTTTTAGTTTATTTCTTTTCTTTTTCTTTAATCGAGGTGGTGCAACACCACTCGATCTTTATTTCACATAAATTATTTTATTCTTATTTCGCCTCGAAATTCGTGCAACATTTATTTTGGACTATTTTTTTTTCTTTTGATGCACTACTAATCCAAGACCAAGTCTTGGTATATTTCTGTTATTTCTTTTGTGTGCAAGGATTAAACTAAATGGCCAACCACGAGTGGAACAGTGCCCGTCCACCACTATTCTCCGGCGACAACTTCAAGTTTTGGAGATGTCAAATGGAGTCCCTTCTGAAGACCCACATGGACTTATGACAAATCATCCAAACGGGATTCTCTTTTCCCGTAGAAGATGAGTCATCAATCGAGTGGGATAAACTGGATGAACACACCCTCAATCAAATCGAGACCGATGCAAGGGCAACTGCAATCATACAATGTGGCCTAACCAAGGAGCAACTCGAACTAGTAGGTCCAATCAGATGTGCCAGAGAAATCTGGGAAAAACTAATTGATCTTCATCAAGAGATCTCAGATGAAGAAGAAGATCATGTAAGTTATCTTGTCCTTTCAGTCCAAGCACAAATAGCCGAGTCAGAGTCTGAACCCGAATCCAAAGTCGAACCAGAATTAGACGACGAATTGACTGAGACGGTAATCGATTTTGAATTCTTTTCAAAATTTGAATTAAATAATCAAACAAGTACTGTAATGGTCGAGGAAGGTGTAAATTCTTTTGCAGGGAAAAATCTTAAAGAACCACCAAAGAAGGAGCTTCAACCAATACCTGAGTCCGACTCAGACTCAGAATCTGACGACGAAGGAAGGGATCCTTGGAAACTGGTCTGGTTGGCTCACGACCGCTACAAAATGCCGAAGAAACAATTACGCAAAAGAGAGATGGCTAGAATCAAGGGGGAGATACCCAACCAAAAATCAAAAGGTAAATTTACAGTATTTAAAAATCCAATATTTACCTTGAATAACATGATTAATTCGTGTAAATTAGTTAAGGTCAATACATTAGAAAATTTAATTCACAATCATGCTGATTTTAAAGACCCAGAGTTCTATTTCGATTATGATATAACTTAAATCATTTTTGTCTTGTGTGCTTTAAATTGTGTGTTGCTTTTTATTTAATTTTTTTTCTTTTTGCTTAGAATTAGGATTGATTAGTTTAAGGACTGAACCAACTTAACTAAAATTTGAACAACATAGTATTGGGTGGCGGTGAGATGATAGTACGTTAGGGAAACCAACTCTAATAAGGTCAAGTATACTTGGTCTCTTTAGACTGGTGAAACTAGCCGAAGCTACCGATCCAAGACCCAAACTAGTTAGACCAGAATTTACCAAAAAGTAATTTTGAAGATGAAATCTCACTAAAAGGCTTTGTCTAGGAAAGGGTTGATGATCCAATAAGGCTACGGCCAAAGAAGGCCTTGTGCCTCGCTAAGACCTGCAAGCGAATTTTTGAAATTCAAATTCAATTTACTCTTTGTTAAATTCGAATCTAACATAAATTTTCAGTTAATTTTAGATTCAAATATCTCTTTTCAAAATAAATTTAAATTGGGTTTAAAAAATTAATTTAACTTTTCAAAATTAATCATGACCTTTTTAAAATAAATCTTTCTATTAAAATATGCATCTCACAAAACAGTTAAGGATATCTTGTTTTGTCACTTAGAAATGGGTGAGATGCTCAGGACCTAAAAGTTTAGTCCAACCCAATCAACCGTACAAATCAAATTCAACTTAATTATTTTCAATTAATTATTCTCAAATTCAACATAATTATTTTCAATCAATTAGTTTCAAAATTCATCTTAACAATTTTTAAAATTCAAAGTTAAAATTTCAAAATCCTCAAAAATCATTTTAACTTTTAAACTAAAGTTTAATGTTACAAAATTAACCATTTTTTGTTAAAATTAAATATTTGTCTCACACAACCCATAAGGTTAACATGTTTGACCACGTAGAACTGGGTGAGACATCTAGGACCTAAAAGCATGAATCACTATCCTTTCAAATAAAAAATATTTTCAAAAGTATTCAAAATTATCTCCATTTTTTTAAATTAATTCAGTTCACTGTACCCTACTTTTTCATTTTTTTTATTTCATGTTAAATATCACATTAGACTCATTTTGAATAGAAGCTAGGGCTTGTCTGATTTAGTTACTGATTGGTCAAAATAGTCAACCCTAATCCACATAGTCAAACCTGGTCAACACTGATATCCCTTAAGGAACTTAGATAAAAGTCAGACTGTGTCGGATACAGGGGGAGTTCTTCTTAATCTTTTTCGAAAAATTTAGATTTTTCAAAAAAAAACCTTATGTTTTAAAACTTATTCAAAACCCCTCGATATTACTATCCCGTTGAAAAATTATCATCATTTCAAAATATTTTTTCGAAAACTGTGCTATCATTTCAAGTTATGTTTTCAAAAATTTATCTTATCATACTCAGAAGATTGTTATATTTTGATTTTAATAAACCCTAAAGACACAGAGGAAGGTCCACTTCATGATCTACAAAGGACTCCTAGGAAGTGTTAAATTTAGGGGGAGTCTAAATCGAAAGAAATTATTTCTGACTATTCTTTTTCAAAATTATTAGATAATTCTTATAATTTGAGTCAAACCTTAAGACTCAGAGGAAGATCGCTTGTAGTCAACAAGCTTCCTAGGACTGGGTCAAGCTCAGGGGAAGATTAAATTAAAAGAATTATTGAACTGACATATAATTTTTCAATTTATATGTTTTCATGCACTACACTTTTTAAATCCTGTTGAAAACATAAATAAATTTTGCTTATATATACTATCACTTTCAAAATTTTGCTTGACTTTAGAATACTTTTGAAAATAATATTAAAACTTTTTCTTAAAAGTACTTATATTTTTCAAAAATTACATAATATATTTCAAAAGTACTCATACTTTTTCTAAGGCAATAGTATTCTAAGTACGTGAATTTTCTAAAGATTTGCCTATAAATACAAAATCTTTTTTTTCAAAATTGCACAATACCTTTCAAAGTGGAGCATTGTTGGTGCAATCTAAGCTTTTTGCTAGGCTTTCAAGAGTTATATTAAGTTTTTATGTTTTCAAAACTCATAGGCTCTGATACATAATTTTTTTTTCCTAAAACTTCCTTCAAAATATATTTCTTTATTAATAAACAGCTAAGGAGAGAAAAAGCTCAAATTGTTCAAAATCAAAATGTTTTTCAAAAGCTTTTTCTTAGCAAAGTTGAATTTCTAAGTGTGCCTTCAAAAATTTCTAAGAGCATCTTTTTGCAAATATTTCTAAGTAGAGTTTTCCTTAGTAAACAAAATTTGCCTGAGCAAAGATTTTTTTTTTTTTGGCAAATGTTTGTTTTAGTGAAAAACTTGTCTAAAGATTTTGTTTTTCAAAATACACAAAGTATTTCCAAGAAAAGTTTTTAAAAACAAATTTTCTCCCAATTCTCAAAGTTGAACCATTTGTTAGGAAAATTTGGCTTCAAAATTTTGCCTAAGTAAAATTCTTTTTGCAAAGCCATGTAAAAGTTTTGTAACAAAATTTAGGTTTGCAAAAACTTTCTACTTTACGTTGTTCACCCATGTTTGTTTTTGATATATGTCAAAGGGGGAGGAAGGTCAAAGTTAAGTGTTAAGTTAAGTATTTTATAACACAATGATTCAGGTCAAAGTTACGTGTTAAGTTAAGTATTTTATAACACAATGATTCAGGTCAAAGTTACGTGTTAAGTTAAGTATTTTATAACACAATGATTCAGGTCAAAGTTAAGTGTTAAGTTAAGTATTTTATAACACAACGATTCAGGGGGAGTATGAATTTTTTTTCAAACTACATTGGTTTTAGACTGTTCAGAACTGCTATGTTTTATTGGTCTTAACCCTCTTGCTTAACTGTTATATGTTTTTTACTTAACTTTGAATTGTGTTGCCATAAATCAAAAAGGGGGAGATTGTTGGTGCAGGAAGCACCATATCGAACCTTGTTTTGATATTGGCAAAGGATTCAAAGTTAAGTTTGTTTGTGATCTAACAATATTCACTAAGTGTGCAGAGACAAAGCCCTAGCGAAGGACTGCTAGGCAACTGGCGAAGGACTGCCAATATCCAAGCCCTAGCGAAGGACTGCTAGGCAACTGGCGAAGGACTGCTAGTATCCAAGCCCTAGCGAAGGACTGCTAGGCAACTGGCGAAGGACTGCCAGTATCCAAGCCCTAGCGAAGGAATGCTAGGCGCAAGGCGAAGGACAGCCTGGGACTGAAGCCCTAACGAAGGAATGCTAGGCACCGGGCGAAGGACAGCTCGGCATCCAAGACCTGGCAAAGGACCGCCAGGCAAAAGTCCAACCAGAGGAACGGTTGGCATCAGGTAAATTCTCCCGAGAGGAGTAGGTGAGGACGCGTTCCCCGTCGAGGGAACAGTAGGCGTCGGTTCGACCTAGGGTTCCATTTTGGAAATCCAAAGTCAGAACCAAGACAGCTAAGGCTGTATAAAACTAACAACTTACTGCTTTATGTTGTTTTCGGACTAACCCTGGATGCAGGACCAAAGGAACGAGTGTCTGCAGCTCAGAGAGCCTCAATGGAGTGAGGCAGCAGCTGAGTAGGGCGCCCTGAGTGTCCAGGGCGCCCCAAGGTAAAGATGAAACAAATGAAGCAAAAAGGAGCCTCGGCTGAATACTGGCCGGGGCGCCCCCAGCAACCAGGGTGCCCCCAGCAGCCAAGGCGCCCCGCATCTAAGCCAGCGAAGCCAATCACCCTTATCCAGCCGAGACGCCCACCGGAAGGAGTCAAGCAGGGCGCCCCCAGCGTCCAGGGCGGCCCCAGTGTCAAACCTCATCCCTATTCGAGTGGGATAGAGGTTGACCGAGCGAATCTCGGATCACATGACACGTGGGGGGGCGCCCCCGACGTCCAGGGCGCCCAAGGTGCTATAAATAGCACCCAACGCCCAGGCTTCCAAAAACAACTTGAACTCAACGCTTCTACACTCTTCTGCTCTCGCGCCTTGCTCCGGAAACTGCCCAACTCGAGCCGACGACGTTCCGCTGCTCCGGAAAAGGTCAACCCACAATCGGACGTCGGTAAAAGAAGAGTCTTTTTAATTATTTAGTTTACTGTGCTAAATTTGTAAATCAATCCTTGTAAACTATTATTGCGTCTCATATAGAATTGCCCAAAGTAAATGGTCAATGACCATGGGCCTTGGAGTAGGAGTCGACCCAGGCTCCGAACCAAGTAAAATTGATAGTGTCTCTGTGTGATTTTGTTTTCTTAATTTTCTCTGCGTACTTGCTCTAAGTTTTTTCGAAAAATGATTTCCGATATTCACCCCCCCTCTATCGGTTCTCTCGATCCAACAGTGCTTTCTTCCACTTATCGGGGTGTACTTGGAGAACATCGCCTTGTCCGAACAGACGTGGCGCGTTGCTCCAGTATCGATCCACCACTACTTCGGGTTGTCCACCAAGTTGGCTTCGAACACGACCGCAGTGAGATCCAGAGCGCTGAGAACTATGTCAGCGGAGGTTGCAACTTGGTTCGGAACATTCTTCTGACTCTTGGTTGTCTTCTTCGGGCGTCTGCAGTCTTTGGACATGTCTCCTGACTTTCCACAATTATAGCACGTGCCCTTGAACCTTTTGCCTTGAGCCTTCTGGTTCGGTTGCTTCGGCCTCTTGGCTTTTGGTTCCGTCAGGTTGTACATCTCGTCGACTGTCCACTTTGTTCCTCTAGAGTCGAATAATTTTCTATTATCCTCCTCTATTCGCAGCCGCAGGATGAGGTTTTCAAGTCCCATCTCCTTTTGCTTGTGCTTTAGATAATTTTTGAAATACTTCCATGACGGAGGGAGTTTCTCGATTACCGCATCAACTTTGAATGACTCGTTCAGTGGCGTTCCTTCGGCGTCCAGATCATGCATTATCAGTTGCATGTCTTGGACCTGAGACATGACGCTCTTGGAATCCACCATTTTGAAATCCAGAAACCGACCGACGATGAATTTCTTCAGTCCAGCGTTTTCGGATTTGTATTTCTTCTCCAGCGAATCCCACAGTGACTTGGTCGTCACCATCATGCAATATACGTTATATAGCGCATTAAGAACTTAATTATGGACAGGATGTCTCCGTGTGACGACGCATCGCGAGTAGCCTGGCTCCGAGAATTATCTTCCGTAGTGGTTGGCGGGTCTTCATGCAGGAACTGTACAAGGTTCAGTGTGGTCAGGTAGAACTGCATCTTCTGTTGCCATCTTTTGAGGTCGACTCCGTTGAATTTCTCCGGCTTCTCGGCGTAAGGGACGGCGGTTGGTACATCATTGATTCTAGCCATATCGGTTTGCCGAATATCATTTTACGATTATTGGTACCTGACTTGTATCACCTCGGTATTTGATTTAGTCGATTTACGACCGTCGGATCTTCCGGGAGGTTACTTTCGGAGGAAGCAAACTGATTGGTTTACGTCGAGACTAGTCTTTGACACTATCTCCGTAAAACGATATCGCTCCGCTACTGGTGCTCATGGATAGCAGCAATTCGTTTCCAGGATACAACAACGTCGTCTCAGAATAGTAGCATTTTAAATTCCGAGACCGGCGAACCTTTCTGTAGGCTTTTTGGACTCTTGATGCATAAGAAGGGATGAGTGCGAATGCTTTTAGATTGCAATGCTTGAATGAATGAAATGATCAAGTGGAGGGATCTATTTATATTGAGTGAAAAGGTAAGTACCCTTTGGTTCGGACAGATCTAGACCGTTCATAACGAAAGGGTATAACCCTTTAAAGGACTTTTAATCTCGTCCCTTGATCTGAAGAGTTATAACTCTTCAGATCCCATATTGATCTCAGTCGCCAGATTATAATATTTAATCCGACGCCTCAGATCCATCCTCCCTCTTCACAGTCAGATTTAAATCCGACGCTCCAGATCTTTGATCCGACGACCACCATCTGCTCACCCAATCCAGCCATCGTTCTCTACACAATCACGTGCCACATAGGCACTGCCTCATCACCTACATGCCACGTGGCACCACCTGATCATGACACGTCTCACCGACATGCCACGTGGCGTCACCTGATCACAACACGTCATCGCCACGTGGAGCATAAATTAATGCTCCTCGCAAATTAAAGCTCTACACAGTCACGTGTGCACGTGGCGGGCTCGTAGGTGCGAGCACTTGTTCGCCCAAGGATAGAGACCTGCTGTGCATTTGTATTATCAAAATTAGCACAGGAACACAAATAAGGAAACACTGGCTCTCGCCGGTTAGCAATGTGGGACTAAAGCCCCATCTTTTTCCTTAATGTTCATTTGAGCGTATCTTGAACACTTAATTTCTCATTCACCCTTAATTGGTTTTGAGAAAATAAATAGTCCAGATTTATCTACGCGAAATGTAGATTTCGATTTTGAAGTCAAACTTGACTTTCAATGATCGATGGCATCAAAATTTTGCTTTACAAAATCGTATCCAACATCAATTACCTTATTGTTTAACTCTGAGTTTTGAGATGGATATCTCAAAATCAACACGTTGTCAAAATCTTTACTTCCCAAGAAACATTCCATTGCTCATTTCCTGTAGTTGAAATCCTCTTGATTATACGATAGAGGTTCATGGATGCTTCATCCTCCGTTTAGTAAATACCTTACGTACACAAAAACGGAGAGAAAAAATGTCTCAATACTAGTTCTTGGATTAGCAACGTGTGACAAAAAGAGAAACTAAAAGAGCAACTCGAGTGGTGTTGCATCAACTTTGAGTAAAGCCGAACAATAAAAAATTTATCTAAAAAGAGGTGATTGCACCAATTTTAGACTTTGTACAAAAAATTGAAAGCTGAAATAAAAAAGAGATCCCCTTGCTCTTACGATGGTTTCACTTATTCAGAGCGAACGAAGCTCTAATTCCACTTGTAGGATTGATGCACGTGAGAGAGGAGGGGAGGGGGAGGGGTGAATCACGTGAGTTTTAAAATTTTATTTTTTTTCAGAATTTATAAATTGAGTGTGCATCGGAAAACTAAGTAGAAAAATACGAAAAAACACATGGTTTCATTTTTACTTGGTTTGAAACCTTCAGCAACTCTTACTCCAAGGCCCAGGTCCCTCGGACCTTTCAATGGACAATCAACTAAATCTCTCTACTGGAAAATCTTGATAGACTAGTCAAGTACACAAGAATAGAAAAGTATAACACCCTACATTTTTCTTTTGCAAGTACAATAAAATATATACAAAATTAAATCGTTACTAATACGTAGAAAATAATCTGATCAGTCTCGGCTGTTGGTGTCGATCTGCCGACAGTGGTTGTAAGTTGTAGAGTCCCAGTAGCACGAGGTTGTTCCGGTAGAATGATTGGAATAGCTCGTATGGAAGTTGTGTTAAAGTTCTTGGTCGAATACTTCTTTTTCTAGAATGTTGAGGGTGTCCTCAATCAACTTAGGGTGCCTCCAATCTCCAAAACTCAATCCGATGAGCAAACAATGCATTTTATATGCTTGAAGGTGCCCTCAATCTCATTTGAGGCATCCTCAATCTAATCTGAGGTGTCTCCAATCCATTGTTTGACACAACAATCTTTCGGAGGTCATAACTTTTGATTCCACACTCGGAATTAGACTCTGTCAGCGGTTACGCATCCAGAATTCGATGATCTATGTATGTCTCTATAATAAAAGTTAGAAAAATATATACATTTATAGTTTATATATGTTTATGAGTTAGATTCTATTTTCCCAAGACCAGGATGTAGTCGTGGTCTCAACTTAGACATCCGAAATGACTCTAAGTTGGATTGCACCTACAGTCCCATCGGAGTCTCGTCCACACTGGATCTCTCTCCTCTAGTGACTTATCTCCACTTATCAATTGCAAATTTACTTGACTTCCAGATCTTCCGGACAGATGACCTATCTAGACTTTAGCCAACTGTCAGGTCCAACAGACCCAGCTGGACTTCGTGCCAGATCTCAACCCACTTGGGTTTTAGCCAATTATCAGGCCCCACGAACCCAACTGGCGTTTTTGCAAGGACTCAACCACCATGGACTTCAACCTAGTGTCAAGTCCCACTACAAGAAAAAAACAACTCCAACAATACTAAAAAGACAACGATTTTATGAAAAAAATAGTTATTTCTTACTATTTAACAGCGGGTTTTGTTAAAACCGCTATCTTTTTCATGTTGTTGAAGAGTCAACGAGATTGACCTTTGAAAAAACATTATTTTTTATGATGTTATGATAATGGCCATTAAAAATTGTTGTCAATTTTGTAGTACAACAACATGTTTAATAATCATTGTCGTTTCCGTGTTTTTATATAATATATTTTATATTAACTGATGTTCTGTTCTTCATAGCTTCGTCGTACCTTCACATTTTTTTCTTTTGCCACTGTGATTTTGCATTTTCCCCGCCTTCGATCTTTTCCCCGCCTTTGCATTTTCTTCTTCTCATTCTCTCTCTCTTCGCCAAAACCCTAAGCGCCAAAACTCCATTCTCACTTTCCCCCTCTTTGCCAAAACCCTAAGCGCCCAAACGCTGCCACTCATTTACATTTTCTCTCCCTCTCCCTCACATTTTCACTCACGCTGCTGAACATCTCCGCTGAGTCCCCCTCTCGCTAAACATCTCCGTTGAAGATTCATGTTCATAGAAGTCTAAGGCGCTCGTTGTTCCCTCTCTATAGTTTCCATTGATCTACCTCAAGTATGACTAGGAATAATGCTTCTTATAGCTAGTTCCATGCTCCTTTTGTTTGATCTAGTTGAATGTAGTAATGTTTGTGAGTAAAATTTAGATTTTGCTTTCATTTTTTTCATTTCGTATTTTCTGTCAAAATCACACAATTTTTTTCCAAGTAAATTATTTGGGTCAGTTATATGATTGTTATCATATAAACCATTATTTCATTATTTCGTTTATTTTTTCAAGTAATTATTTTTGCAAGTAAATCTTGTTGGTGCAAGAAGCATCAGTGATGTCCTCCTCGAGTTTTTCAATGTTTAACAATATGCTTGAGTTAGTGATACATTAGAACAAGGAAGGGTTAGTCAAGAAAGGAGTACCAAAGTGAAGGAATGTCCTAGTTAACCTAGGTAATAAGTCCTTGTTCGAAGAATTGGGCACTAAGTCCTGATCATGGATTGGGCACTAAGTCCTGGCCACGGGCTAGGCACCGAAGACCTGACCGAGGGTTGGACACTGAAGTCCTGACATAGGGTTGGGCAATAAGTCCTGGTCGTGGACTGGGCACGAAGTCCTGGTGAGTGAAGCTGGGCAATAAGTCCTGGTGAGTGAAGCTGGGCAAAAGTCCTGGTGAGTGAAGTTAGGCAAAAGTCCAACCGGATGGGTCGGTTGGCAAAACTTCTCCTGAGAGGAGTAGGTGAAAGGTGCGTTCCCCGGGAAGGGAACATAGGCGTCTATAAAAGAGAGTCTAGACATTTTGAATGAAAAGTAAGAGCTTTCCCTTCTTCCCTTCCTCTCTTCCTCTTCTCCCTCTTGGCTGAAACCCCTTTTGGGGTTCTTGGTGGTTTTGTGAACTACCTCAAGTTGCTAGCACAACTAAGGTAGTTCTTCCCGAAGTTGAGAGATCGTGTCCGTGTGGATACGCATAGAGGCACGGACGCTTGAACGTGCAAGAGATCCGACACACTTGGACGAGCGGGATAACGTAAGGGCACGCTCCAAAGGTATACACTATAGATAGATCTATTAGATAGATGAACTTCGTACGAGTTTTCTTTCGCATGGATCGCTCGAGGGTTCTTGTTTCTGCTGCGTTTTGTGTTTTTGTGTCGGGAGAACCCAACAGTGGTATCAGAGCCACTTGCGAAAGATTATACAAAGTTTTATACTTTTTATATGTGATATAGAAGTAGGATAAGATTTATTATGAGTTGCATGTAAATGTATAATATAGAAGTCGGGCTCCCGACCTCCCACTCGGGAAGATAGACCCCTGAGGTAATACCGAGCAGAAGGCTCCCAAGGCCAGCTCAGAGACAGACGCTCAGGTCATCCCGGGAGAGGAGACCCCGAGATCGTCTCAGGAAAGGGGAGTCCGAAGGGTCTTGGATTCATTTGATGAATCAAGGGCAGTGACTCATTCACGGGGACAGCAAAATAAATTTTGTTTCGGGGGTGCTGCCCCCGAGCCCCCGCAAGGGCGCTGCCCCTTGACCCCGCCCGCTAATCGGCTAGTGGGATCGCCGTGAGTTTCTGCTCAACGGGAAAATTTTGTTTTTGTACTCATAATAAAATCAATGTCCTAAATCTATTGTGTATGATTGATGACATAGTGCATGGTTATGGCTTTAAACCCCAATGTGATTGGATGTATGTGTGTGTGCTTGTTATAATGTAATTCATAATACGGTCTGTGTGTCGTGCCTTGTCTCTAATTTTCTTAATTGTAAAATAGATTTAGACTCGAATGTAACTCGAGTTTTCCTAAATTGTAATGTACAAAATGAGGAAGTGGAGTGTCCATTGAAGGATGAAGTTACAAGAAGGATGCTAACCACACATGATGAGCGGAGGATGCTCTTGGAGAAGATGCTATCCCTAGATTGACCATCGATCTTCTCATTGGCTTGAGAAGATCGTAGTATACGGGCCATAACCATGTCACGTTTTACTGCTTATATGTTGATATATGCAATGAGTGTGTATGTGATGTATGATTAAATGTTTATCTTAATTAAGTCAACTCAATATGTCTACCAAAGTTTGGTACTCATAAACTACCTCGATCATTTGTTGTTGGGTTTGCCAAAGTAAAGCAATGCATTTTATCTTGGTAGAGTACGAGAGGACAATTGTGATGTCCCACTATCGAACTTTGGGTGAGACTTAACTAAGTCACCTCAATTGGATTGAGAAACTTAGAGGCATATCCCAAAAGTTGGGAAAAATTGGGTAAGAGAACAATTATACTAAGTCTTGGGCGATTAGCCAAAGCTAACTCAAGATGATGTGTAATGTGAATCTTGCCCCTTTGTTTTCAAGAGTTGCATAAGATGTAATTGGTAAAATGTTATCTACCTAATTGTACCAAGTCTTAGGTGATTAGCCAAAGCTAACTCGAGATGAAGTATAATATGGATCTTGTCCCACATAAATGTAGTCGCTATTTGGTTTGGAGCTAGTAGTGTGGACAAATTGAGTTTGCCTACATCCATGACTAGCCCCTACAAAAGCTCTACGATTTAGTGGGAGTATCATTTAAGTAAAGGCCTAATTAAATGATCTAGATATGATACTTATTTCTGCATGTTTTACTATTGTAGATCACCATGTCGTCTAACACGTCAAATACTCTCTCTCTACGATCTGTCCTTGAGAAGGACAAGCTCAACGGAGCTAATTTCCTGGACTGGTACAGAAACTTGAGGATAGTCCTCAAACAAAAACGAAAATTGTACGTCCTAGAGCAACCTCGTCCAGAAGCACCCGTTGTTACCATCACCCGTGCCGAAAAGGATGCTTACAAGAAGCATCAGGATGATGCACTTGATGTATCATGCCTTATGCTTGCCACCATGAACTCTGAGCTTCAGAAGCAACATGAGAACATGAATGCACATGATATGATTGAGCATCTAAAGCAACTATATCAAGGGCAAGCTAGGCACGAGCGGTTTGAGGTGTCTAAAGCCCTATTTGCATGCAAGATGCAAGAAGGAACTCCTGTAGGAACTCACGTACTCAAGATGATTGGGTATGTCGAGAACCTTGAAAGACTAGGATTTCCACTGGGCCAAGAATTGGCTATAGACCTTATCCTGCAATCGTTGCTAGAAGGGTACAATCAATTTGTCATAAACTATAACATGAATGAAATTGACAAACCTTTGTCTGAGATGCTCAGCATGTTAAGAACTGCTGAACCCAATCTCAAGAAAACCAAGACCAATAATGTACTGATGGCAAACAAGGGCAAAGGCAAATGGAAACCTAAAGGCAAGGGTAAGACCCAAGCCAAAGGCAAGGCCAACTCTATTACATCCAAGGGTAAAGGTAAGGTGCCTAAGGAAGGGACCTGCTTCCACTGTGGTGAGACTAGACATTGGAAGAGGAACTGCAAACATTACATGAAGGAAGTAAAGAAGAAAAGAAATGAGACTTCTGCCTCAGGTATTTTTGTTATAGAAGTCAATCTATCTATCTCTTCTTCTTGGATATTAGATACCGGATGTGCATCTCACATTTGTACTAATGTGCAGGGCCTTCAAAGAGCTAGATTATTGACAAAGGGCGAAGTGGACCTACGAGTAGGCAATGAAGCAAGAGTTGCTGCTATTGTTGTAGGAACATATTCCTTGTCTTTGCCTACTAAGCTTATCTTAGAACTAGAAGAGTGCTTTTATGTACCTGCATTAACTAAGAACATAATTTCAGTATCTTGTTTGGACAAGAAAGGCTTTTCATTTATCATAAAGGACAAATGTTGTTCTATAATGCTAAATGACATGTTCTATTGTAATGCACCACTGATGAATGGACTCTATGTTCTAGATCTAGATAACTCAATCTATAACATAAATATCAAATGGTTCAAACCAAATGATTTGAACCAAACATATCTCTGGCATTGTCGCTTAGGGCATATAAATGAGAGTCACATATCCCAGCTCCACAAGGACGGATTACTGGACTCATTTGATTTTGAATAATATAAGACATGTGAATCTTGTCTTCTAGGCAAGATGACCAACACTCCATTTAGTGGATACGGTGAAAGAGCGACAGACTTGTTAGGACTCATACATACTGATGTATGTGGCCCTTTCAATGTCGCAGCTAGAGGAGGCTATCAGTACTTCAGCACTTTCACTGATGATGTCAGTAGATATGACTATGTGTATCTCATGAAACACAAGTCATAATCCTTTGAAAAGTTCAAAGAATTCAAGAGTGAAGTACAAAATCAACTTGGCAAAAGTATTAAGATGCTTCAATCAGATCGAGGTGGTGAATACCTTAGCCAAGAGTTTCGTGACCATCTAGCAGAGTGTGGAATGGTGTATCCGAGCGGAGAAATCATACTCTATTAGATATGGTACGATCAATGATGAGTCAAACAGATCTTCCTACTTCCTTCTGAGGATTTGCTCTAGAGACACAAGTCATGACTGATGATGTCAGTAGATATGACTATGTGTATCTCATGAAACACAAGTCATAATCCTTTGAAAAGTTCAAAGAATTCAAGAGTGAAGTACAAAATCAACTTGGCAAAAGTATTAAGATGCTTCAATCAGATCGAGGTGGTGAATACCTTAGCCAAGAGTTTCGTGACCATCTAGCAGAGTGTGGAATGGTGTATCCGAGCGGAGAAATCATACTCTATTAGATATGGTACGATCAATGATGAGTCAAACAGATCTTCCTACTTCCTTCTGAGGATTTGCTCTAGAGACGGCTCTTTTTACACTTAACCGAGCTTCATCAAAGGTCGTCATAAAGACACCATATAGGATATGGACTGGGAAGAGGTCAACGATGTCTTTTATGAGGATTTGGGGTTGTGAGGCTTACATTCGACGTTAAGTCTCAGATAAACTAGGACCCAAATATGATAAGTGATATTTTGTAGGATATCCCAAGGAAACAAAGGGATATTACTTTTACAATCCCACACTAGGCAAAATGTTTGTCGCTAGAAATGACGTTTTTCTAGAAAAAGAGTTTATTTCTAGAAGAATTAGTGGGAGTAAAATTCATCTTAAATAAGCTCAAGATACAGATAGCACTGAGACCTTAATGGACATTGAACAGGCACAACAAAATGTTGTGGATCATGAAATTGTTGAACAATAAGTTGTGGAACAACAAGTTGTTCAAGTAGACCAACCTCTTCACAGATCTGATAGGATACATCGTCAGCCTGAAAGATACTCATTTCTCTTGTCTGACCATGATGACGTTACGCTTATTGAGTTGAAGGAGCCTATATCCTATCAAGAAGCTGTGATGAGCCCAAATTCTGAGAAATGGCTAGAAGCCATGAGATCCGAAATGGAATCCATGTACACTAACTAAGTATGGACTGTGGTTAATCCACCAGAGGGAATTAAACCCATCAGGTGTAAGTGGGTCTATAGAAGTAAGATTGACATGGATGGACTCATGCATACCTATAAAGGGCGATTGGTAGCTAAAGGTTTCAAACAAATTCATGATATCGACTATAATGAAACCTTTTCACCAGTGGCGATGCTTAAGTCAATTCGGATCATGCTTGCTATTGCAGCTTATCATGATTACGAGATCTGGCAGATGGATGTCAAAACCGCATTCCTAAATGGGAATCTACTCGAGGATGTGTACATGACACAACCTGAGGGTTTTGTAGATCCAGAGCATGCTGAAAAGGTATATAAGTTGCAAAGGTCCATTTATGGGCTAAAGCAAGCTTCTCGAAGCTGGAATCTTTGATTTGATGATGCAATCAAAGCGTTTGGTTTCATCAAGAATGAACCCTGTGTCTACAAGAGGGTTAGTGAGAGCACAGTTATCTTCCAAATCTTGTATGTAGATGACATACTCCTCATTGGGAATGATATTACTTCACTACAGTTTGTAAAGACATGGCTAGGGAATTATTTCTCAATGAAAGACTTAGGTGAAGCAGCCTATATCCTAGGCATCAAGATCTATAGAGATAGATCTAAGAGATTGCTTGGCTTAAGTCAGAGTATATATATTGACAAGGTGCTCAATCGTTTTACCATGCAGAATTCCAAGAAGGGATTTTTCCCGATGTCACATGGTGTGAGTCTTTCGAAGACTCAATGTCCCTCTTCTAAGGAGGAGAGAAACTGTATCGATCAGATCCCTTATGCATTTGCTATAGGGTCTATCATGTACGTCATGCTTTGTACTCGTCCAGATGTCTCGTATGCTTTGAGCATGACAAGCAGGTACCAGTCAGATCCAGGTGAAAGTCACTGGACAGCTGTCAAGAATATTCTTAAGTACTTACGAAGGACGAAAGAATATTTCTTGATATTTGGAGGCAATGAGGAGCTAGCTGTAAAAGGTTACAGTGACGCAAGCTTTCAAACAGACAGGGATGATTTCAGATCGCAGTCAGGGTATGTATTTTGACTGAATGGTGGCGTTGTGAGCTGGAAGAGTTCGAAGCAGGACACAATCGCAAATTCTACAACAGAGACCGAGTATATTGCCGCGACTGAGGAGGCAAAAGAGGTTGTTTGGATCTGGAAGTTCATTACAGAGCTTGGTGTGGTTTCTAGCATAGTAGACCCGATAGACCTCTATTGTGACAACAATGGGGCTATTGCACAGGCTAAGGAACCTCACTCTCATCAGCGGACCAAGCACATACTACGACACTTCCATCTCATTCGAGAGAGAATCGATAGAGGAGATGTGAGGATATGGATATGTAGAGTACACACTGATTCTAACATCGCAGATCCTTTGACCAAGGCTTTGGCACAAAAGAAGCATGATGGTCACACTAGGTCACTGGGTATTAGATATTACAGTGATGATTAACTAGGAACTTTTGTATCATATTCTATCATTAATAAAGACATGTTTTGTTATTATACTTACTTTATTTTGTGCCAAATAACTAAGTATAATAATTTCCTTGTGTAGTAGGTTCTTATCTACATTATATCGATTGGTCGAATCGATAGTGAGATAATGTAGAGAACACTACACTAAATTATTCCTAGTCAAGCTTTAATATTCAGGGATGATATTAATTCATGGAGACTAGCATGTAGGTCAATTGATGACTTGAGAACACAAGTCATGGATATGTGATATCAAGTTGACACATGAGTATACATTAGAGAATGTGTACTGAATTGATCCACCATGAGAAAGTTTCATAGATTGTCATATGAGTGTCATAAACTTTCTCATGTTACTATTAGTATGAATAGTCCTTAGACCTGAAGTCACTACGGTTCCCTACATAAGGAGTTATGTACTTTGGTATCGTCAAACGTCACCCGTAACAGGGTGGACTATAAAGGTGATCACTTGGTATGTAATGAACTATGCGGCCCCTTGATCGAGTAGGACTACTAAAACGCATGGTCATGCTCAAATGAGTCAATATGAGATATTGAGCTCATTTGTTTGAGTGAGTCTACTCGGGGATCAAGAAACACAAAGATTTATCGAGGATGACACAATCTATGCCTCATTGGTCAATCTGGATATCAAGGATAGAAGGACATGGTCATACATTATCATAGTCATGGAGGTTTAGTCGGATCTCGACTTTTCTTGTTACCTAGGTAGTAATGATGCATTGCTAGATGTCGCTCATTGCTTATGTGTCTAAAGAGGTAAGGGAACTAGTTCATTAGAGTGACTAGCTGTAAAACTTCATATGGTAATCTACATATAGATTTGTCAATGAAGTTCTTACTGCAGCTTAAGTGCGATATTCCTTTGACTTGCGGTGTTCAAGTCATCTTGGTCATGAAGACTTATACTTTGACATTTTAAGCAAGCATCTCCAAGGAGGTGTGGACCCAGGATGATTGGGTATAAGCCGAAGTGCCCGAAGATGTTTGAACAGCCTACAAAGGATTCACCACTCCTTGTGATGAGATGTATACCCAAGGCCTATCGTCGGATTATTACTCAAAGCCTCTGGCCAGAGCATCACATGATCTGAGTATGAATATCTCAGAAACGTGAGAGTAATTAGAATCCGTTGGACGAGAAAGACATTACTTGGGCTAGGTGTGACGTAGTCAGCCTAGTGGGGACTGACACACATAGACCGTGTCCTGAACCAAGTGGGTATAAGATGGTGAAGGGAATGAGGCACGACTCATTAAAGCTGCTGAAGGGTTTCAGAATTATTTCTGAGGTCAACCGTTGATCTTTCGATTAATTGGGGGTCATGATGTATTACTAGGTGTCACTCATGATCGTTCTATAATTGGTTGATTATAGACGGCCAACATAAATCAAAAGCCTATTTAGTCACACGCATTACGAGTAATCCGAGGGATTTAAAACGAGTTGAAAATTAGATTTTCTGATCAAGAGAGATAAGTCGAATATGAATTTTTCAGAGACGCATCGGAAGCTTAAAATGGCTAAGTCTTTTGAAGGCTTATTGGACGAATTAAATGAGTTTAATTCGTAAGGAGACGGCTAGGATTTGGCCGGCCAAAGAGGGTCCCCACCCTCTTTGGTTTGGCCGGCCACAATAAAAGGGGAAACCAAATTGTTTGGTTTAAATTATAAAATAAATTGAGCGTGATTTATTTTATAAAATTATGGATAAAGAAATTTATATAAAGAAATTTATAGAAATTTATTCTTTTTATGGAAATTAAAATGAACCATGGATTGGTTTATTTTATTTTATAAAATAAATTATGAATTGATTTTTGCATGATAAGAAAAATTTATATAATAAATTTCTTGTAAAATTTTATTCCATAATAAAAGGGGAGACATGGTTGTTTTTATTATAAATTAAGTTATAATAAAAACTTGGCATAACGGAATAATTCATAGAAAAATTTATAAGATAAACTTCTTATGAAAAATTTATTCCGTTAAAAGGAGACTCGGCGATAAAGAGGCTACTATATAAAAGGTGCAAAGGCAAGGCTTGGAAATCAATTCAAGAGATCAAGGATTCTTGCCTAGCCTCTCTTCCTCTCCTTCTCTCTCTCTCCCTCTTCTAGGGCCGGCTACCCTCTCCCTCTTCTAGGGTCGGCTGCCCTCACCTCCTTTGCCGTGAGCCACCTCCACCAAGAAGGTGCCGAAGAAGAAGAAGAAGCGGGTCGCGACTCCTTCCTTCCTCCCGGAATCTTGATTCCGTTTTTCCGTTTGGTGGTTAGTTTTCCATCTCTCTCTCTTGATATTCATATCGTGCCTTTGGAGAATCTAGTAGTTCTTGTCGGCATGAAACTCGTGGCTTTGCGAAGTCATCCCGAAGAGAACTCGGCGTGGACGCGAATAGAGGCGAAGCTTCCAAGGGACGCTACGGTTGGATCTCATCCCTTTCTACGAGTTACGCGAGGTATTAAGTAAATTAGTTTACTTTCTGCAAAATTTTAAATGTATGATCATGTCTCCACAACATAAGGTTGCATGCTAGATACGTGGTTAAAATAATTTGAGAAATTATTTATGCTAAACCTTCCGCTGCACGTAATTAAAATTTAAAATTACGAACCCGTATCCATGTCAACTTGCACCCGGTCCCAACAGTGGTATCAGAGCCGGTTAGTGTTCGACATAATCATATAATTATTTTGCGGAAAACTTTGTCATGATCTAAATTTTAGAAAAATTTTCAATTATGGAAACTTTCCAATTATAATAAATTTTAGATTTAGGAATTTTAAAGTTTGGAAATCCTCATGAAATTTCGCAAACGTTTGAAATATCCTAGTTTCTGAAATTTTATGATAATTGTGAAAACTTCCCATTTTTGGAAACTTTCCAATTTTGGAAATTTTCTTATTTTGGAAATTTTCCAATTTTGGAAATATGTAAGTTTTCTTTGTACCAGAAACTTACAATTATTCTGAAAACCTATTATGAAATCTCGCAATTTTGGGCACTTTCTTTCTAGAAAGTCTAGACAAATTTATGGATTATTAATTGACAATTAAATTCGAATTGGTTTTAAATTATTAACAAAATTTTTTATTTTGGATTGAGCCTCGGGGAGCCGTCCAATTTAAAGTTAGTTGTTGTAATTTAATTTCCTATTTTGAATAAAATTGTCATGTTTAATTTGGTTACGCCTCGGGGAGCGGACCAAATTAGATTTACAACAAATTCCTTTTTTTTGGTTATTTGAGCCTCGGGGAGCCACCCAAAGAAAATAATTTGTTGAAATTAATAAATTCATAAATAAAATATGTAATCAAATCATGAAAATTTGGAGGTGATTCTCCAACGATAATTTCCTTATTTGATTTAAGAGGTGATGCTCTTACATATTGTTTGTTGGAAACGGATGGCTAGAGAGGGGGTGAATATAGCCAGACACCCACAAGTTGCACTTTGAAGTTTTCTGCGTGATCAGATTAGCAGCGGAAGAAAATGCAGAATAAAGAACAAAGCAGAGAAGGAATCGCAAACCAAACAATCGCTAAGACGAAGATGTACAAGGTCCAGGGATAACTTGCCCCTACTCCTTGGCGTGCCCGTAAGGTGGGCGATCCCTTGATTGTCAGCAGATCAAGCCCTGGTGAACCCGGATAAGATAGAGCCTCCTTCTCGGTGGAGAAACCTCTCCACAGATCTCACGGATGATATAATTTGAGTACAGGAGATCACACAAGAAGGAACACTCACAAAGCTCTCACAGGAATGCAACAAGATCGCTTAAGCACAAAGCAACAGAGAGCACGAACACAGCCCAGCTAAACTTCCCAAGTTTATGTCTTGTTCGCCACGTCTCCTCTGCATCCAGCTTTGTCTCTTAAGCTCCAGCTCAACATCGCCAACTCCATCAGCACCACTGACTCACACCCTGACCCACTGGCCTCTCTGAGCACTCAGTCCACTGGACACTCCTCCAGCTGAGCCTCCGCCGGTTGCCAGCCGCGCCTTCGTCAGTTGCCAGTTGCGCCAGACGTTGAGACCTGAAAACATAATAGATCCAAACCTGCTCCAAGGAAAGCCTCCCATTGACCCTCCTTGAGTGTTTGAATCATCTGCTATCACCTGCACACTCCATCAAAGGCTTAGTAATGCATATCAAAATGAAATAAGCAAGTAGCAGAGAATCGGCAGTGAAAACAGACTTCTAACAGCGTATTTGAATTAAAGTGATCGGTCACCTGACCGATCAGAGAGCCTCCTGATCGGTCACCAGACCGATCAGGCTGGGTCCAGACCGATCAGGCTCCATCCTGATCAATCCCTAACGCTCAATCAGAAATCGCGACTTCTTTGGGAATCTCCTGGATCGATCACCAGACCGATCCCAGGTTGTGGATCGATCACCGGAACGATCCACCCCATTATAGGGTGATTTTTGAACTTCGCAGTCCAAACCTCCTGATCGGTCACCTGATCGATCAGGAGGCTTCTTGATCGGTCACCCGACCGATCAGATCATGCCCAGACCGATCAGGCTCCGTCCTGATCGATCTTAGTGAGGAACTCGCGAAGCTGGATCGTTCTCCAGAACGATCTGCACAGTGATCCTGATCGGTCACCAGACTGATCAGGAGTATATTAGCAAGGGAACTCAACCTCACTGTTTTGCTCCCTGATCGGTCACCAGACCGATCAGGAGCAAAGCAATGGGTGAAATGGATACTCCCTGATCGGTCACCAGACCGATCAGTCATCGCTGGATCGGTCACCAGACCGATCCACGAAGGACCACCGTGTCAACTTCCCTGATCGGTCACCAGACCGATCCAGGCATGCCCAAATGCACTCTAAGTCACGAGAACAAGCCTCCAACCCTTCTCTGACTCGTGCCATGCCCAGCTTCACTCACTGGGACTTCAACCTAGCCCTCCAAGCTAGGACCTGGCTTCACTCACCAGGGTTTCGGTCACCCGGCTTCACTCACCGGGACCCGGCTTCACTCACCGGGATTTCAAGTTAGCTTCACTCAATAGGATTTCAGTCACCCGGCTTCACTCACCGGGACCCGGCTTCACTCACCGGGATTTCAACCTAGCTTCACTCACTAGGATTTCAATCACTTGGCTTCACTCACCGGGACACGGCTTCACTCACTGGGATTTCTATCACCTGGCTTCACTCACCAGGACCCGGCTTCACTCACCGGGATTTTAACCTAGCTTCACTCACTAGGACCCGGCTTCACTCACTGGGATTTCCACCACCTGGCTTCACTCACCAGGACCCGGCTTCACTCACCGAGATTTCCACCACCTGGACTTAACCCGAATTTCATTCAACCAAACTTAAATCATTGTCAAATACCAAAATAACAACCGGGTCAGACTGCATCAACAATCTCCCCCTTTTTGTTGTTTGACAACCCGATTTAAGTTTAGGTATCAATCAATTGAAGTCAGTTCAATTCTCATAAGGGAATCATGATCCTCCCCCTATAATAATCATAAACTTAATAAGCCATTTTCTCCCCCTTTGTCAAACATCGAAAAGGGTATGGTTATTAAGTTTAAACATCAAACTCCCCCTCAACCAAGGGTCTCTCCCCAAACCTAAAATAATCAAAGGTAAATTTCGAATTACATATGAGAGACATATACCAAAAATGTATCATGGCAACAATGTATATTCATCATACGTCAATAAGTGGGAATTGCACATGAAGACATATACAGAAGTATATCATGGTCAAATACGTATATGCTTCATAGGACGAGTAAGGAATGCATCTGTATCTAAAACATAGTCCTGATTGGTCTCCGTGACCAACCAGGTCTGTTGATTACATGATACAGAAGTATATCTGATTAGTCTGGGGAGCGATCAGATTTTAGAAAAATTCCTGAAACTCTGATACGTTCCTGATCAGACTGCATTAACAATTTGCATTCCACAACAGGGGTGTAGACTCTATTAATATTCGACATTTCAGAAACATTTCTGAAACACGACATTAAGAGCAAGAGTCATGACTCAACAAACCCTTTCTCATGAATTTGAACATTCCAACATAGGTTTGTATCAAATTTTGTTCCAAGTATGATTAGGATCACTTGATGTTTCAGAAACATTTCTGAGAATCAAGAGTCTTAACAATTTCTACCCATATTTTACCATTTGAACAAATTTGTGCTCCTTTAGTACAAGGTTTGTACCAATGGAGGATCACGTATGTTTCAATTGTACTTGGTTTGTATCAGATTTGTGTGTGGTATGATAATTACACTGACACAATTTGATGAAGAGGAGATCGGACTGAGGAGTAGTCTGATACCTCTGATCAGTGTTGATCTGATCGGTCATCGGACCGATCAGAGGGATCCCTGATCGGTCGGTGGACCGATCAGGTTCGGCACAGGATGTTTTCTGATTTCCAGATTTCAGAAACCGATTTCAGAAATTTTGAAATCAGGTTTGTTTTAATTCTTAGCCATTCCCAAACCCTAACACAATTAGGTGTAATCCGTTTGATCCTAAAGGGTTTCTTTTAACTAAAAATCATTTCCCAAAGTGATCAACATGATTTGTGTCAAAGCATAGAGGTAATATATTTGATTCTAAGGATTCCCTTAATCAAAATATATGTCATGATTTGTGTTAGAGCATGATCAGTATTTTCTAAGCATGAAATTGAATATCAAAACATGTTTGTATCAAAGCATGATCAGGTTCCCAAAATCTAAGTTGGATACTTCAAAACAGATTTGTATCAAGTCATGATAAGTATATTCCAAGCATGATCAGTGGGAAATCAAACAAGTCATGGAACTTAAAACATCATAATCTATGTGATCATGTTGTTCTTAACCAAAATTAGGTTTGTGCCAATTCCAATGGATGATCAAAATTCCAAAATATGCTTATTTCACATCATGATCAATTTAAGCTTTGTGTTCATATTGTTTTTAATCCAAATAGGCATGTCATAGATTAAGGTTAATCATCCAAACATCAAAGTCATGGCATACTAATCTAGATTCATCTCCAAAATAATAAGAAAAGCTTAAGCCTAGGCCTTAAACTCATGTTCTTTGTCTAATCATGTATTGTGAGATTTTCATAGTGATTTTCACAAACCATGTGTTCTTCATGTTGGCATAATACATACAAGAAAATCATGGCATACTTGATCATGGAAGAACTTAAACACTAAAGTAGATTATACCATAACTAAGTATTTTAACACATGAATACCATAAAAATCACTAGCCAAGGGATTATATTGTCATAAGATCTAAAACAATGGAGCTCAAAGCATTTAATTCGAATTTTCCATAACCATCCATGTGAATGACAATTTTGCCTTTGGTCATGGGTTTGGAGCACCAAATATCAACCTCCCATGTTGATAGATGCTCCCCCTCAAAAAATGCTTATACAATTCTAAAGATAGAGGTTTTAGGTACCCAAATTTTGGGACCTAAAGAACCTTCAATCAAAGACTTTGGCACCCATGCCTTAGTCATTTTCTTTTTAACTCTAGGAATATTTGATGATCTAAAATGTATTCTAGACATTAATGACACAAAGGTTGGTTCTTTAGGTCGGTAACCTATACCGGCCTTGTTGTAAACCGCCCTTTGGGAGTTCAAGATCATGTCTAGGGTTTTGGAGCTTGTTGAAAATTTCTCAAGAACAATCTTGAGATTTTCAATTTCACCCTTCAAGATCTTATTCTCATTCTCAAGGTTTTTAACATGCAAATTATCAAGATCCTCATCCTTAGAGGATTTCTCATGAAAATCATTAATATCCTTCCTCCTAGAAGATTTCAATTCTTCTACTTCCAATTTTAACAATTTAACTTTGTTCTTGGATTTTTTAAGCAACCTAGCTAGACATGCAATGGTTCTATAGCACTTATCTAGCTCGGGAGATATTACCTCTTCATCATCCGAAGATGATGAAGGCGCGGTTGAGGAGCTTGATTCGTTATCACTTTCTTCATTTGAGTCCTCTCTTGCCATGAGGGCCATGTGGCAGTAACATTCCTCCTTTTCCTTCTCCTTCCTTTTGTTACCTGCCACGCAAGCAAACCCTTTCTCTTTTGGGCTTGTGTTAGAGATCTCATGTAGCTCCATCTCACAAAATAAATCCTCTAACTTAACAAAAGATAAGTCCTTGGAAACCTTGTAAGCATCCACAATGGATGACCACAAGGCGTTCCTAGGAAAAGCTTTGAGAACATACCTTACGAAGTCTCGGTCCTCTACCTTCTCACTGATGGAATGAAGACCATTGTAGATCTCCTTGAACCGACAATGAAGCATACTTACAGTTTCGTTTTCTCTCATTGTCAAGTTTTGGAGTTGGCTGAGAAGGAGGTCCTTCTTGACTATCCATGTATCTTGAGTTCCCTCATGGAGCTCAAAGATTTTGTTCCATAGGTCCTTTGCACTTGTAAAGGGACCAAATTTGATGAGTTGGTCCTTTGTCATCCCACATTGCAAGGTGACCACAGCCTTAGCATCCGCTTCTCCTCTTTTGATTTGCTCAGCTGACCACATGGAGAAGTCAAGCTCTTTTCCTTCACCATCTCTTGGAAGGATGAAGCCCTCCTTCACGGCAAACCATAAACTGATGTTGGTCTTGAGATAGAACTCCATCCTTGACCTCCAATATGAAAAATCTGTGCCGTCAAAGAATGGAGGTCGGTTTGTGCTCATTCCTTCTCTTCCAGCCATCTTATTGTAAGCTCTCGGATGTTAAGCCGTAAACAGAGCCCCAAGCTCTGATACCACTTGTTGGAAACGGATGGCTAGAGAGGGGGGTGAATATAGCCAGACACCCACAAGTTGCACTTTGAAGTTTTCTGCGTGATCAGATTAGCAGCGGAAGAAAATGCAAAACAAAGAACAAAGCAGAGAAGGAATCGCAAACCAAACAATCGCTAAGACGAAGATGTACAAGGTCCGGGGATAACTTGCCCCTACTCCTTGGCGTGCCCGTAAGGTGGGCGATCCCTTGATTGTCAGCAGATCAAGCCCCGGTGAACCCGGATAAGATAGAGCCTCCTTCTCGGTGGAGAAACCTCTCCATAGATCTCACGGATGATATAATTTGAGTACAGGAGATCACACAAGAAGGAACACTCATAAAGCTCTCACAGGAATGCAATAAGATCGCTTAAGCACAAAGCAACAGAGAGCACGAACATAGCCCAGCTAAACTTCCCAAGTTTCTGTCTTGTTCGCCACGTCTCCTCTGCATCCAGCTTTGTCTCTTAAGCTCCAGCTCAACGTCGCCAACTCCATCAACACCACTGACTCACACCCTGACCCACTGACCTCTCTGAGCACTCAGTCCATTAGACACTCCTCCAGCTGAGCCTCCGCCAGTTGCCAGCCGCGCCTTCGTCAGTTGCCAGTTACGCTAGACGTTGAGACCTGAAAACATAATAGATCCAAACCTGCTCTAAGGTAAGCCTCCCATTGACCCTCCTTGAGTGTTTGAATCACCTGCTATCACCTGCACACTCCAACAGAGGCTTAGCAATGCATATCAAAAAGAAATC
>JAGFNQ010003860.1:54468-104869 GCA_024364735.1 Boesenbergia rotunda
TCAAGATTTCTAAGATATCTAGGGACAATGGGATATTGTCTCAATGGACTCCGTCATATACACCACAGCATAATGGTGTATCTGAGAGGCGTAACCGAACCTTGATAGACATGGTTAGATCCATGATGAATCATGCAACTCTTCCAAAATCCTTTTGGGGCTATGCACTTAAGATAGCTGTTTACTTGCTAAACAGAGTCCCGACCAAGGTAGTCTCTACTACTCCATACGAGACGTGGAATAGTAAGAAACCTCACTTAACTCACCTTAAGATACGGGGTTGTCCTGCTTATGTGAAGCGGACTGTATCAAACAAATTGGATGCTAAGTCTGATAAATGTCTATTTATTGGATACCCTAAGGAAACAAAGGGTTACAAATTCTATCATCCCTTGGAACAAAAAGTGTTTGTTTCAAGGCATGCTGTATTTCTGGAAAAAGAATATCTTTTACAAGAAAATAGTGGGAGTGGTATTAAACTTGATGAAGTTCAAGAAACTCCAATAGACATTACAGAGACACCTAGTCTAGACCCACAACCAATAACTCATAATGATGAGCTATCAGTTGAACCTAAAACAACACCACCTCTTCGTAGTTCTGATAGGACACGCAATATTCTAGAGAGATATGGATTTCTCATAAGTGAATCGAACGACGTGTTACTCATAAGCGATGATGAACCTATCAGTTATGAAGATGTTCTAAAAAGTTCAGAAAGGGACAAATGGCTTGAAGCCATGATGTCGGAAATGGATTCCATGTACGAAAATCAAGTATGGGACTTGGTTAACCCACCTGAAGGGATTAAGCCCATAGGGTGCAAGTGGGTTTTCAAGAAGAAAACAGACATGGAAGGTAATGTTGTTACCTTTAAGGCTAGATTAGTGGCAAAAGGATATCGTCAGAAACAAGGAATTGATTATGACGAAATCTATTCGCCAGTAGCTATGCTTAAATCCATTCGGATGCTCCTGGCCATAGCAGCTCATTATGATTATGAGATATGGCAAATGGATGTGAAAACAGCTTTCCTTAATGGAAACCTGCTTGAGGATGTATACATGATACAACCTGACGATTTCACATCGGTTGATAAAACCAAAATATGCAAGCTTCGACGATCCATATATGGACTGAAGCAAGCATCCAGGAGCTGGAACATCCGTTTTGATGAGACAATCAAAGAGTTTGATTTCTCACAAAATCCTGACGAACCTTGTGTGTACAAGAAGGTTAGTGGGAGTGCAGTCGTATTCCTAGTATTATATGACGATGACATATTACTTATAGGAAATGATATATCAGTCTTACAATCGGTTAAAATTTGGTTGTCCAAAACTTTCTCCATGAAAGACCTGGGAGAAGCAACCTATATCCTTGGGATTAGAATCTATAGAGATAGATCAAAACGATTGCTTGGTCTTTCGCAGTCTACATATATAGACCGAGTGCTAAAAAGGTTTAGCATGTCGGAATCCAAGAAAGGTTACCTTCCCATCAAGCATGGGATCAACCTTTCAAAGTCTATGTGTCCGTGCACAGAAGACGAGAGGATTTGCATGAATAAGATTCCATATGCATCCGCGATAGGATCTATCATGTATGCTATGTTATGTACTAGGCCCGATGTATCATATGCTCTGAGCGTCACGAGCAGATACCAGTCTGATCCAGGGAATGGATCATTGGGCGGCTGTCAAGACAATCCTTAAGTACTTAAGAAGAACTAAGGATGTGTTCCTAATATATGGAGAAGGAGATATGGTAATACGTGGGTATACAGATGCCAGTTTCCAGACAGATAAGGATGACTCCAAATCTCAGTTTGGATACGTATTTACTTTGAATGAAGGCGCAATAAGTTGGAAGAGTTCCAAGTAAGACACTGTAGCGGATTCTACCACGGAAGCGGAATATATTGCGGCTTCGGAAGCAGCAAAAGAAGCAGTCTGGATCAAGAAGTTTGTCTCGGAACATGGTGTGGTTCCAACCATTGATGAAGCAATACCGGTTTACTGCGACAACAATGGAGCTATTGCACAAGCAAAGGAACCAAGGTCTCATCAGCGATCCAAACACGTGCTTCGCCGCTATCATCTGATCAGAGAGATTATAAGTAGGAATGATATACAAATTGAGAAAATTCCCACTGAAAGGAATTTAGCGAATCCTTTAACTAAGGCCTTGCCTCAAAGCAAGTTTGAGGGTCATGTTAGAGACTGTGGTATTGGATACCGTAGCGATTGGCATTAGGTCAAGTGGGAGTTTGTTAGTAATATAAGAGAAGTGTCCTAAGGCAATCGCCTTGTGATTGTAATCATTTACTTTAATAAATGAATATTCACTATTTGAGTGTACATGTTTGTGTATTTGATTGAGATCTTAAACTCATTCACTGAATGTCCGCAATACAATTCACAGCATGAGAGAACTTGTGATGAATTCACAACTAGTGATTATCTCTACATGTGCAATTGTGAAGTATTGAAATTGTCCCTAGTCGATGAATTGATAAATACGGACACTATCAATTCTGTTGAGACTAGCATGGGTTATTCTCTAATCAGCTGATTCTCACTGGCTGGTGACATTGGGATGTCCGGAGATAAACATGAATGCTAGTTAAGGGAACTAGTTCATTGGAGTGACTAGCTGTAAAACTTCATATGGTAATCTACATATAGATTTGTCAATGAAGTTCTTACTGCAGCTTAAGTGCGATATTCCTTTGACTTGCGGTGTTCAAGTCATCTTGGTCATGAAGACTTATACTTTGACATTTTAAGCAAGCATCTCCAAGGAGGTGTGGACCCAGGATGATTCGGTATAAGCCGAAGAGCCCGAAGATGTTTGAACAGCCTACAAAGGATTCACCACTCCTTGCGAGGAGATGTATACCCAAGGTCTATCGTCGGATTATTACTCAAAGCCTCTGGCCAGAGCATCACATGATCTGAGTATGAATATCTCAGAAACGTGAGAGTAATTAGAATCCGTTGGACGAGAAAGACATTACTTGGGCTAGGTGTGACGTAGTCAGCCTAGTGGGGACTGACACACATAGACCGTGTCCTGAACCAAGTGGGTATAAGATGGTGAAGGGAATGAGGCACGACTCATTAAAGCTGCTGAAGGGTTTCAGAATTATTTCTGAGGTCAACCGTTGATCTTTCGATTAATTGAGGGTCATGATGTACTACTAGGTGTCACTCATGATCGTTCTATAATTGGTTGATTATAGACGGCCAACATAAATCGAAAGCCTATTTAGTCACACGCATTACAAGTAATTCGAGGGATTTAAAACGAGTTGAAAATTGGATTTTTCGATCAAGAGAGATAAGTCAAATATGAATTTATCAGAGACGCATCGGAAGCTTAAAATGGCTAAGTCTTTTGAAGGCTTATTGGACGAATTAAATGAGTTTAATTCGTAAGGAGACGGCTAAGATTTGGCCGGCCAAAGAGGGTCCCCACCCTCTTTGGTTTAGCCGGCCACAATAAAAGGGGAAACCAAATTGTTTGGTTTAAATTATAAAATAAATCGAGCGTGATTTGTTTTATAAAATTATGGATAAAGAAATTTATATAAAAAAATTTATATAAAGAAATTTATAGAAATTTATTCTTTTTATGGAAATTAAAATGAACCATGGATTGGTTTATTTTATTTTATAAAATCAATTATGAATTGATTTTTCCATGATAAGAAAAATTTATATAATAATTTTCTTGTAAAATTTTATTCCATAATAAAAGGGAGACATGATTGTTTTTATTATAAATTAAGTTATAATAAAAACTTGGCATAACGGAATAATTCATAGAAAAATTTATAAGATAAATTTCTTATGAAAAATTTATTCCGTTAAAAGGAGATTTGGCGACAAAGAGGCTACTATATAAAGGTGCAAAGGCAAGGCTTGGAAATCAATTCAAGAGATCAAGGATTCTTGCCTAGCCTCTCTTCCTCTCCTTCTCTCCCTCTCCCTCTTCTAGGGCCGGCTACCCTCTCCCTCTTCTAGGGTTGGCTGCCCTCACCTCCTTTGCCGTGAGCCACCTCCACCAAGAAGGTGCCGATGAAGAAGAAGAAGCGGGTTGCGACTCCTTCCTTCCTCCCGGAATCTTGATTCCGTTTTTCCGTTTGGTGGTTAGTTTTCCATCTCTCTCTCTTGATATTCATGTCGTGCCTTTAGAGAATCTAGTAGTTCTTGTCGGCACGAAACTCATGGCTTTGCGAAGTCATCCCGAAGAGAACTCGGCGTGGACGCGAATAGAGGCGAAGCTTCCAAGGGACGCTACGGTTGGATCTCGTCCCTTTCTACGAGTTACGCGAGGTATTAAGTAAATTAGTTTACTTTCTGCAAAATTTTAAATGTATGATCATGTCTCCACAATATAAGGTTGCATGCTAGATACGTGGTTAAAATAATTTGAGAAATTATTTATGCTAAACCTTCTGCTGCACGTAATTAAAATTTAAAATTACGTACCCGTATCCATGTCAACATGCACCCGGTCCCAACAGGAATTGGGTACGAAGACTTGGCCGAGGGTTGGGCACCGAAGTCCTGGACCTAGGGTTTGGGCACGAAGTCTTGGTTCGAGGGATTGAGCAACTTAGCTGAGCGATGACTAAGGACAGAAGTAGAGACGGGTCGAGGGTCGGACGTCTTGAGATCCGAGAGTATCGAAGGCTAAGCTAAAGTCCACCTGAATGGACTGGGTGGCAACCGTCTCCTGAAAGGAGTAGGCGAAAGGCACGTTCCTGGGGTGGGAACTTGTGTCGGTTCGACCTAGGGTTTCGGGGAAACCCAAAGTCAGAGCCAAGACAGCTTAGGCTATAAATAATGACTAACATGTTTGCCTCTTTTTGTGTTGGAACTAACCTTGGTTGCAGGGATCGAAGGACTAGTTTTCTGTAGCTAAGGCGCCTCAACAGAGTGAGGCACCTCACTGGGGCTAGGCGCCCGCATCCATACGGGCGCCCCAGTTGAAGGCTAAACCAAAGCAAGCGAAGCAAAACTACCACGATGCCTCTGGACATACTCAGCTCAGGCGCCCGGGACCATACGGGTGCCCCCATCAGCTCAGGTGACCCTGTGAAGATGGATAAGAGCTGACCGAGCCTGCAGATAAGAGATCGCGCAGGAAATGCCACGTGTATGCGCCCCCATCAACACAGGCGCCCCCATGGGTGCTATAAAAGGGGGTTCACCCCCAAGGCTTCGAACAACAATTGCAAACACGACTTCCAAACACGATTCTACGCTTCCAAAGTGATGACAAAGCGCTAACGACGAAGCTCTACGACCGGGAGGCTCCAGGAGGAAGTGCGTGGCACTTCGGAGGTCCAGATCGGCCGAGTTTCAATTCTGTTTGTTCGGTTTGAGTTTATATTTCTACAGTTAAATTTATCTATATTTCTGTTTGTAATTCTTGCACTGTAAGACGGGTTTCTCCGCCTCCGGAAAGTCTGGAAAGGAGACCATTAGTGGACGGGCGTTCCCGTGCTTAGGCCTTGGATGTACTGATCCTGGGGGTCGGGAACCAACTAAATCCCGCGTGCAATTTGTCGTTTGTTTTGTCTTTTATTTTTCTATTTTCCACTGTGCTATTAACGCTCTGTTTAGATCGAATTTCGAAAGTAAGACGAGTTTTCGCGAAAAAAATTTCGGTCGATATTCACCCCCCCCTCTATCGACGGCGCCAGTCCTACAATTGGTATCAGAGCCAGACCGCTTTTCACCGGATTAACCTCCGACGGAGCAAAGACGCAAGGAGTTGAGGGGGAGCCCAGGGGTGAATCAGGTACTCTTTTTTTTTAAATGACAAATTTTAAATTCCACATAATATGTTTCTAGGGCAGGGAGAGAGGGCACTATAAAAATCAGTGCCCTACTCGTAAGACTCGTTCTTCACCGGAAGCAAAGGAGGCACCAACGCCTGGAGTCCGGAGGAACAAGGACCACATCAGATGCTTCAAATGCGAAAAGTACGGACATTACAAAAATAATTCCTGCATTTAGGATTCCCAGATTGAGGACCAAAGATAGCATTTGCAGCTGCTTTTTTCTGATCGATATACAAGGGGTTGGACGGTGTCCAGCAAAGGTACGTAAAATTTACATTCCAAAAACTTTTCGAATTCCTACACTATCTTATGATAATTTACTTAATTTTTCTGATAAATTAGAATTATTACATAGTCAAGTAAATATCTTGCATGACCAGTTAGAAAATATAAATAATGCTAAAATATCATAAATTAATTGTTTATCCTGAATGTCAATTCGATAATTTCTAATGTAAATTTTGGAATTAAATTTGATAATCGTAAGGATAACACTGAATTCAAATTTGATAATCATAAGGATAACACTGAATTCAAATTTGAAAATCTTAAGGATAACTCTGAATTCAAATTTGAAAATCTTAAGGATAACTCTGAATTCAAATTTAAAAATCTTAAGGATAACTGTGAATTCTGTTGGATCGAGAAAAACGATAGAGGGGGGGTGAATATCGTTAAAATCTTTTTCGGATTAAGGAAAGAGAAAACACGTAGCGGAAATAAAATAATCACACAGGAACACAAGCGTTGATGCAGTCTGACCCTGATTGTTGTTTTGGTGTTGACACCAATTTTAGTTTAGGTTGATGATTATGATTATGATTGAGTCCTGATCAGGAATTAGGCACGGAGTGTGAGAAATCCTAGCTTGGAGGGCTAGGTGTGGAAAAGTCCTAACCTAGAGGGTTAGGTGTGAAAAATCCTGGCTTGGAGGGTCAGGTCCTAGCCTGGAGGGCTAGGTTGATGAAATCCTGGCTTGGAGTGTTAGGTCCTAGCTTGAAGGGCTAGGTTGGACGAAACCCTAGCTTGGAGGGCTGGGTTGGAGTCCCTGGATCGGTCTGGTGACCTATACACGAGCCCTGGATCGGTCCGGTGACCGATCACTTTAATTCAAACGCGCTGTCAGGCGTTCTGATCGCGCTCTGAACACTTCTGATCACCATTGATACTCCACTAATATGTTCTGATGCTTTGATCTTCTGTTGATTTGCTGCCCTAATGTACTGCTAAGTGTGCAAGTGACTCAGGGATCATCCAAGGGAAGTCAAAAGAAGGTTTTCGCTACAGCAGTTTTGGTTGTTTGCTTCAGCAGGTTGCAACATTCTCTGGAGTGAGCTGCAACGCTGAGGAGCTGATGACCTGGGGCTCGACTGGAAGGGAGTCAGTGAGTTCAGAAGAGGTCAGGGATAGCTGACTATTGCAGGAGATCAGCTGAGAGCTGCTGCAGAGGAACGGTTGACCTGGCGATGGAAGCTGGTTAAGCTGGGAAGCGGAGAAGAGCTGAGGATTTGTCTTGCGAGAGTACTTGCGGTGCCTTCAGTTCTCGATCATCAAAAGCTTTGCTCTACACTTGCGATTACACTACTGTCTTGAGCAACCGTCTGTTACTTGGTCACTTGGAAGAAGAAACGAGGAGCTTGAGTCCATCAGCGAGAAGACACGAAGAAGGGAGTTCTTGCGTGAGATCTAGCTGAGCGGAGCTTGGGAGAAGCTTGCTTGTGTTCTTATGGTTCTAAGTGCTAAGTAAGATCCTTCTTGTGTTTCTTGTACTTTATACTTGATCATTTTGAAACGCTGTAGAATGGTTACTCCACCGAGAAGGAGGTTGCATTTTATCCGGATTTTCCGGGGCTTGATCTGCCGACGATCAAGGATCGCCCACCTTAAGGGCACGCCAAGGAGTAGGGGCAAGTTATCCCCGAACCTTGCAAATCCTCTTGTTAGCATTTTGCATTTGTGTTTAGCTTAGGGTTTGCTCTTCATTTCTGCATACTCTGTTTTGCTTTTGCTTCAGCTACCTAATGTTTAAGTGCAGAAAAAATCGATAAGTGCTAAAGACAAGTGTCTGGCTACATTCACCACCCCCCCCTCTCTAGCCATCCAAGTTCCAACAACAAGTAGTTTTTACTTGGTTCAAATTCGCGGTCGGCTCCTACTCCAAGGCCCACGGGCCTTGACCGTTTACTTTGGGCAATACTATAATCGCGCAAAAACAAGTTTACAAATTGAGTACAGAAATATTGCAGTAAATGAAACTAATCACACTTTTCATTACCGACAACCAATGTGGATCGTATTTCAGAGCAGAGGGACGTCGTCGGCGCTAGAATCTCGAAATTGGAGTTTGCCGGGGTGTAGCGCTTGAACGAAAAGCTTTGGAGCGTATGAAAACTGTGTTGTTGAAGCCTTGGGGTCGAGCCCCTTTTATAGTACTCCATCGGGCGCCTGATAGGTTGGGGGAGCCTGACACGTGCCCTTCGATCCAGGAAACCTTATCCGCGGGCTCGGTCAGCGCTTATCCTCCCCTCTTGGGTGCCTAAGCTGATGGGGCGCCCGTGAGCTCACGGGCGCCTGATCCGCCTTGGTTCAGTGGCTTCACAGCTGGATTTTGGTTTTTTCCTTCACCCTTGGGCGCCTGTATCCTTACGGGCGCCTGAGCCCACTCGGGCGCCTAGGCCCAGTGAAGAACCTTCACTTGCAGACGATCAGTCCTTCGACCCTGCAACTAAGGTTAGTCCCAAAAACATGACAAGTATTAATTACAGTCGTAGCTATCTTGGTTCTAACTTCGGGTCTCCCAAATGGAACCCTAGATCAAACCGATGCCTACTGTTCCCTCGACGGGGAACGTGTCCTCAACTACTCCTCTCAGGAGAGTTTACCTTTTGCCAATCAGCACCTCCGATTGGACTTTTGCCCGATCCACCTGCCCAGGTCTTCGTGCCCAACTTCCGATCAGGTCTTCGGTGCCCAGCCCCTTGCCAGGACTTCGTGCCTAGTCCTCGACCAGGACTTCTTTGCCCGACTTCCGGTCAGGTCTTCTTGCCCAATCCTTGACCAGGACTTCTTTGCCCGACTTCCGGTCAGGTCTTCTTGCCCAGTCCTTTACCAGGACTTCTTTGCCCAGCCCTTTGCGAGGACTTCTTGCCTAGTGTACCTAGGACTTCTTCCTGCACACTTAGTAAGCACATTAGAACACAATAACATCTTAACTCTTGAACCCTTTGTCATTATCAAAACCCAGGTTCAACTTAGGTGCTGCCTGCACCAACAATCTCCCCCTTTATGATTTATGACAACCCGATTCAAAAAGTTAAGTTAAACAACAGAAAGATAGGTAAAGTATCAATTTTAATTTCCTCCCCCTGAAAGAAATCTCCCCCTGAATTTTTCAAACATTCGTGGGGTTTTTGAAATAGTTTCTAAGTCTTTGTTTGAATTTTTTTTTCAGATTTTCCATACTTAGAAAAATTTTCAAAACGGGATTTTAAAGTCAAAAAAAAATTCCAATATATTTTGAGTTAGGCACTTAGAAAATTTTTCAACATATTTAGCACTTAGAAAGTTTTCAATACACCTAGAAAATTTTCTACCAAAAAAATTTTAGAGTAAGTACTTAAAAATAGTTTCGAAAATACTTTTGAGTTAAGTACTTAAAAATAATTTTGAACATAATTTGTTTTTGCACTTTAGAAAATTTTCTGCACTGATTTTGAAGTTTTAATACTTAGAAAAATTTCAAGCAAAATTTTGAGTTTATAACTTAGAAAAATTTTCAAGCAAAAATTTGAGTTTATAACTTAGAAAAATTTTCAAGCAAAAATTTGAGTTTATAACTTAGAAAAATTTCAAGCAAAATTTTGAGTTTATAACTTAGAAAAAATTTTCAAGCAAAATTTTGAGTTTATAACTTAGAAAAATTTTCAAACAAAATTTTGAGTTTATAACCTAGAATAATTTTTGAAAACAAAAAACAATTGACTTTCAAAAAAACTTAAACTTACAGAACTTTACTTTTTGAAAAAGGAGATAAAAGTTTTTGAATTTTTGAAAAAAAAAATTTAACTTTTAAAGCCTCCTTTTCTCTCCTTTCCATTCTCTCCCCCTTTGCCATATATCAAAAAAGATATAGCAAAAAAATGAGTAATCAAAGTAAGGTGTTGTACTAAACCAATTCTAAGTTTAAACTAAGTCAAATCAATTTGAATTTCCTCTTTTGGGTCCTGTCCAACCCAGTTAGCTACTTACTAATTGTTATAAACAGTAGCTTTCACTATGGTTAGTCAAGTTAAGTGATTTGATCAAGTTAGATTTTCTAAGCTTGACACTTAACCTGATTACTGTTTAATTTGTATTTATCGCCCCAATTACTGCAGATGCACTGACTTAAAGCATCTTTAATCAAGGCATAGACCTAAGCATCTCAACCCAGTCTAGGTTATCAAACAAAAGTACCCTAAGGTGCTTGTGAGATGCTGGCTTCTAGATCTATAGGTGCATGTAGTTCTAGGGTTAGAGCCAAGTTTAAGTCCATTTGCAAAAAGTCCTAGTTTTGAAGGGGGTAAGTTTTGAAAAAAATAAGTCGGAAAATCATTTTAAATAAATAAAGAAATGATTTTGCAAATTGAAATAAGAAGTAAAATAGTTTTTGAAAAGAAACATAATTAGAGCATTCCTATTCTACCAAGCATAGCATCACAATTGATTAAGCATGCTAATAAAAATGGCAAGTAATCACTGAGATAGATGCATAAAATCCATCTGGTCAATAGTAGGACCAGAGAAATCAAACTAAAGTCAAGTGCCAGTCAAGTACAAGTCAAATACAAGTCAAACAGTTTACACTGCACTGGAGTAGGCTGAAAATGTCAATCTAAACTAAGAGGAAGGGTCAGGATGATAAGATGGGCCAGACTGGTAAGATGGGCCAGGCTGCCAGGATCGAAACAGCGACATCATCTCATTGTATCGTGCATCACTAGTTTCTTGATTGGCTTGGATGGCGTCCATCAGCTCGGTGTGGTAGGCCTTGACCTCCTCCCTGAAACTGTGTAAATCTGTCTGCAATGATGTGATGCGCTGGTCGGTAGTCGGTGGGGGTCGCTCCTGTAACTGCTCATTGATCTCGGCTACGAGATCAGCTACGTCTACCTCCACCTCCTCATCGGAGTCGTCCTGTCGTCTGGCTCTCTCTCGTCTCCACGCTAGTACCCCCGTGGCCGATGCATCTATCCCCGCTAAGGAAAAGTTCCTAATCCCTATCTCATCGAACTTGGTCATCGAAATAATCTCTCCGGTAGTAATGTCGCAACCGTGGTGGTGAAGAAGAGCGGTGATGACATGGCAGTAAGGCGTACGAACTCGATCGTGTGTGGATACGCTCGAGGAGTAAATGATGGTATGGAATATGTGAAGACCTATGTCGATGTCAAGCTGATGAATCATGGCATAGAGTAAGAAGGTGTGAAACGGTCGCATGGTCGCGACATCTCGAGTGGTAAGTGGGAGAACACAGCGAATTATCACTCGATAAAGGACATAATCCTGAACTCAGAGGTCTAATGACTAAAATCGTCGAGCTAAAGGGTTTCGCACATCTCTAAAGAAATAAGAGTAGAAAGTGTCTAAAGTAATGTGTGAATAGAGGGGTGCGAAGGGAGGGTCTGCCGGAGGATAACAAGAGAAAGTAGATTGCGACTGTCGAAGTCCAAGAAATCGATTGAACAATGTCGGAGAAATGGACAGGGGAGTGCCTTGTACTGTGGTAGTAAAGAGTAGGTCATCAATCTTAACAAGGTTGTTATAAAACTCTGCACATAGAGTTGAGTTTACCGGATGTGTACAGAAAACTAGGTGGTCTAGTTGGTAAAAGTTGATTGCGTCCATTGCTAAGGGACAGGATTGGGTGAAGAATTACCTATTCAAAAAACTAGTCTTAATAGGCTTGTAAGTTGTTTGGGCAAATTTATTGAACAATTCTAGGTTGGGAAACCTCGGGTCGGTGCTAGGTTCGGCCACGGGGTTGGGTTGAGAGACACGTCGTTTTCTAAGTATATAAAAGGAAAATGATGCATTTAATAAATGACATAAATAAGGAAAATTACTTGAAAATGCATAATTAAATTGATACCGGGGTGGCATTTTCGAAGTAGAGCGTGAGAAAGGAGAGTCCGGGCGCCTTGAGAAGAAGAGGAGTGAAGGAGAGTTTTGATTTTGGTGTGAGGGAAGTGGAAGGAGACATGCTCCTTATATAGTGATATACGGGCGCCCGATAGGTCACGGGCGCCCGAGTTCATTGGGGCGCCCATAAGGTCATGGGCGTCCGGGTCAGATGGCAGGCTTTTGGCAGAATTAACTGCCTTAGATGAAGAGACAGACTTGGGAGCCCGATAGGTCACGGGCGCCCGGGTTAGATGGGTGGGGACGACAACTTTTCCTGTCTCGGTCGAAAGAAAAGCTGGGGGCTCCTAATATGACAGTAGTTTGACTGTTGACTGGTTTGATCATTTGACCATATTTGACTATTTTGACCCCGTTTGACTCTTTTGATTAACTAATAATTAGGTTAGTTACGCTCTAATTTGCAAAAAAAACAAATGAATTTTAATTAGATCCTAACCTTCTCACCCAATCTAGAGTTATCAATCACGTTAACCTTTTGGGTTTTGTGAGACAGGTTTTAATAGAAGTAAGAAATTTATTTTGAAGAATCATGATTAATTTTGAAAAGTTAAATTAATTTTAAACCCAATTTATTATGTTTTAAATTTTAAAAAAAATGGTTGAATCTAGGATTAATTGAAATCTGTGTTAGATTGAAATCTGTGTTAGATTCAAATCTGACAATAGTAAAGTGAATTTGGTTTTCAATAATCGACTTCCAGGTCTTGGCGATGCACTAGGCCTTCTTTGGCCGTAGCCTTATTGGATCATCAACCCTTTCCTTGACAAAGCCTTTTATTGAAAATCCATTTTCAAGTTACTCCTTGAAAGATTTTGGTCTAACTAGTTTGGGTCTTGGATCGGTAACTTCGGCTAGTTCCGCCAACATGGCTTCCCTAACGTACTATCATCTCACCTCCACCCAATACTAGGTTGTTCAAATTTTAGTTAATCATTTTAGTCCTTAATCTAACCAGTCCTAGGTCTAAGACTGGTAAATTGCATAAAGTAAATAAACAAGCAAGCGTGCAATTTTACAATAAGAAAAAGAATTTATTTAACTATAAAAATGGTTTTTAAGTTGGCTCCCCCTGGACTAAAGCCACAGTAGTGATTAGGCAAGATATGAATCTTGTCCTTAGGGATCCAATACTGATTTGGTCCAGCTTGGTTTCCCAGGCAAAGTTTGGGTACCCATGCCTGAATTTTGGGTCTAGATTGATTCAGTACAACATAGTATGACCTTTGTCTAGCCTTGGTTCGATTCCCTAACCCGGATCGATTTAGAACGGACTTCTATTTTCCAAGCATCATGTCAAGACCCTTGGAACCCGAAGTGAATCGTTCTAAGGCTGCTCTAAGGTCCTTGACTTGAGTTTTCAAGGAGAAGTTCTCTTTCTCAAGCTTTTCAACTTGAGTAGAGGTTCCTTCTTGAACCTTCTCAGTCAAAGATCTAGAGTCAGCTCCCTCTTTTAGGAGTTTTATTTCCTGTCGGAGGGACTCGACTCGAATTTTGGCTTTTGCCAAGTTACTAGATAAATAAGCAATTAATTCTGCTAATTCAACTTTAGAGTAACCACTTACAGTGATTTTGCCGTCCTCCGAAATTGTGAGCTTTCCGTCGTCCGGCTCCGATTCTGATCTGGTGTCGATCTCTTCCGAAGCAGTCAAGGCGAGCAGGTTCGATTGTGGGGCCTCTTCTTCTTCTTCGGAGGAAGACTCGTCCCAAGTTGCTTGAAGGGTCTTCTTCCTTCTTGTCTTCTTGGCTTCTTTCAGATTGGGGCACTCTGATTTGTAGTGCCCCTTCTTGTTGCACTCGTAGCAGGTTACGTTTGATTTGGTCTTAGATGGTTCAGCTGGATCTTCCTTCTTTCTTCTGGCTTTTCTTTTGTTGGTCTGATGCTTCGACTCCTTGTAGTAGTCCCGGGCTAGTCGAACCATCTTGGGTCGATCCCCTTCGCTGTCATCTGAGCCTAAGTCAGTGTCAGACTCGGGTGCAGGTTGAGGCTTCTTCTTGACCACCTTTCCTTTTTTGCCTGCAACAAAAGCAATGTCTTTCTCGGCTAAGGTGCAGTTAATCTGCCCATGTAATTCAAGTTCAGAAAATAACTCGTCTAATTTAATTTTGGAAAGGTCCATTGAAACTTTGTAAGCATCTACCATAGATGCCCACAAAGTATTTCTCAGGAATGCGTTTAGGATATACCTGATAAGGTCACGATTTTCTACCTTGTGACCGATTGTATGTAGACCATTCATCAACTCCTGGATTCTGACATGGAGCTGGGCTACCAACTCACCTTCGTTCATTTTGATGGTGTACAACTTGTTCAGCAGTAGGTCCCGCTTGCTGATTCGGGTGTCGGAGGTTCCTTCGTGCAATTCGATCAACTTACTCCAGAGTTCCTTTGCACTGTTGAAGGGTCCCACCCAGTTCAGCTCTTCTTTGGTTAGTCCGCATTGGAGTATCTGGGTCGCCTTTGCGTCCGCCTCGATTTTCTTTTTCAGCGAGGCATCCCATTTTGTGTAAGGCTGTGTCACTCCTTCAACATTCTTCGAGATTTCCAAATCAGATTGGATTATGATCCACATGTCCACCTGAGTTTTTAGGTGGACCTCCATCCGACTCTTCCAGTAGGAGAAGTCTTCTCCACTGAAGAGTGGTGGCCTGGCTGTGCTGAAACCTTCTTGCATGGCCATTAGGATTTCTGAAATAGCAAAAAACACAAAAAAAATCTTGTCCCAAGACTTGGTCTTGGATTAGTAGTGCGGGAATAAGATAATTAAAAAGAAACGATCGAGTGGTGTTGCACCAACCTCGATGAACGAGAAAAATTCGAAAAAAATGAAATTAAAAATTTCATAAAATCTGAAAAAATTCTCAAATTGGTGGTTGCACCAAATTTGAGCCACCCGCTCTGATACCACTTGTTGGATCGAGAAAAACGATAGAGGGGGGTGAATATCGTTAAAATCTTTTTCGGATTAAGGAAAGAGAAAACGCGCAGCGGAAATAAAACAATCACACAGGAACACAAGTAGTTTTTACTTGGTTCGGAGTCGCGGTCGGCTCCTACTCTAAGGCCTACGGTCCTTGACCGTTTACTTTAGGCAATACTATAATCGCGCAAAAACAAGTTTACAAATTGAGTACAGAAATATTGCAATAAATGAAACTAATTACACTTTTCGTTACCGACGTCCGATGTGGATCGTATTTCGGAGCAGAGGGACATCGTCGGTGCTGGAATCTCGAAATCGGAGTTTGCTGGGGCGTAGCACTTGAACGAAAAGCTTTGGAGCGTATGAAAACTGTGTTGTTGAAGCCTTGGGGTCGAGCCCCTTTTATAGTACTCCATCGGGCGCCTGATAGGTTGGGGGCGCCTGACACGTGCCCTTCGATCTGGGAAACCTTATCCGCGGGCTCGGTCAGCGCTTATCCTCCCCTCTTGGGCGCCTAAGCTGATGGGGGCGCCCGTGAGCTCACGGGCGCCTAATCCGCCTTGGTTCAGTGGCTTCGCAGCTGATTTTTGGTTCTTGCCTTCACCCTTGGGCGTCCGTATCCTTACGGGCGCCTGAGCCCACTCGGGCACCTGACTCCATTCGGGTGCCTAGGTCCAGTGTAGAACCTTCACTTACAGACGATCATTCCTTCGACCGTGCAACTAAGGTTAGTCCCAAAAATATGACAAGTAGTAATTACAGCCGTAGCTGTCTTGGTTCTGACTTCGGGTCTCCCAAATAGAACCCTAGGTCGAACCGACTCCTACTGTTACCTCGACGAGGAATGCGTCCTCACCTACTCCTCTCAGGAGAGTTTACCTTTTGCCAACCGACCCCTCCGGTTGGACTTTTGCCCGATCCACCTGACCAGGTCTTCATGCCCAATTTTCGGTCAGGTCTTCGGTGCCCAGCCCCTTGCCAGGACTTCATGCCCAGTCCTCGACCAGGACTTCTTTGCCCAACTTCCGGTCAGGTCTTCTTGCTCAGTCCTTGACTAGGACTTCTTTGCCCGACTTCCTGTCAGGTCTTCTTGCCCAGTCCTTGACCAGGACTTCTTTGCCCAGCCCTTTGCCAGGACTTCTTGCCTAGTGTACCTAGGACTTCTTCTTGCACACTTAGTAAGCACATTAGAACACAATAACATCTTAACTCTTGAACCCTTTGCCATTATCAAAACTCATGTTCGACTTAGGTGCTGCCTGCACCAACAAATTCAAATTTAAAAATATTAAGGATAATCCTGAAATTAATAATAAAATTATTGAGGGTAATTTTGAAATTCTTGAGGATAATTCTAAGGATATTTCTAAGATTAGTGGAGATGAAATTTTCCAAGATGATAATTTAATTATCAAATCTTTAGATAACATTGAAAATTATTACAAGACATTAACTAATGACCCAAATTATTCCACCTACCTTGAGGATATTGAAGGATGTAATTCTGAGGAGGAGGAGGAGATGGAATATTCTGAGATCAAGGTTATAGTCAATAAAAATCACAAAGATTTAAATAAACCAAAATTATTGGGAAAACATAAAAAGATAAATAAAGAAGAAATAGTGGATGAGTCATAAATTTTTGAAATAATAAAAATTATGAACTTGAACCCACAACTATTAATTAATCATTTCAACCTTAATTATTCAAACTCAAATTAATTCTTAATTAATTCAATTAATCCTTAATTAATTGAAACTTAAATTAATTCAAATTAAATCAATTAATCCTTAATTAATTCAAACTCAAATTAATTCAATTAATCCATATTTAATTGAATCTTAATTAATTCAAAATTCAATTAATCTTTGATTAATTCAAAATTCAATTAATCCTTAATTAATTTTAACCCAATTAATTTTTAAATAACTTAAACTCAAATTAAACAAAATCTTACCCAAACTGTAATAATTAAATTAATAATATCAAATATGTCAAAGTGGGTTGACATATTCGCGGGTTCACACGATATGTATCAAATCGGGAATTTGATACATTATTAGAAACTTAAAAAAAATGATTCGAATTATGTTGACTCATGCATTAATACCATGAACATGCATCTGCTATTTCTTTAAAATTTATGTCATGTTATTCATGTTCAATTTTTATGCATGATTTAGATCGGCTATAGGAAAAAGAATAGTTGAAACTTGAACAACCTAGTATTAGGTGGAGGTGATATGATAGTACGTTAGTGAAGCCCTTCTAATAAGGTCAAGTATATTCTACTTGGTCTGTTTAGTCTGGTGGAACTAGCTGAAGCTACCGATCCAAAACCTAAGCTAGTTAGACCAAAATTTTTCAAGAAGTAATTTGAAAATGAATTTTCGATAAAAGGCTTTGTCAAGGAAAGGGTTGATGATCCAATAAGGCTACGGCCAAAGAAGGCCTTGTGCCTCGCCAAGACCTGGAAGTTGATTATCGAAAATCAAATTCACTTTACTATTTGATAAATTTGAATCTAACATAAGTTTCAATTAAATCTTAGATTTAACAATCAATTGAGAAAAATAATTCAAGCATCTCATAATGCACCTATAAGGCAACCATGCTTGTTGTATTGAGACATCTAGAATGGGTGAGATGTTAAGGACTAATAAATTGAAAATATTTTTCAAAATTCATAGAATATTTTTCTAAAAATATATTTTCAAAATAGTGCTTTAACATAATAATATTTTTATGAATTTCATGCTTGTCTGATTGCCAATATATTATATGTCTTCAAAAATTATATCCTTTTGAAAAATTGTTTGACTCACACAGTTAGACACAAGCCTCCTAGGACAACACTAAAGTTCCTTAAGGCACTTAGATAGAGTCAAATGGTGTCGGGTACAGGGGAGTTTTTGTTTTCTTTTGAAATGTTTTTCGAAAGTTGTACTTTAAACAATACTATCATTTGAAAATATTTTTTGAAAACTGTGCTTTAAATACTATAATTTATAGTTTTCGAAAACTATACTTTAAATACTATTGTTTTTCGAAAACTATGCCTGACAAATTATCTTCATTTCAAAATATGTTTCGAAATTTCAAAATATATTTTTAAAATTGTGCCTATGTCTCATTTGATTTTGATAACCCCTAATGACACAGAGGAAGGTCTAATTCATGATCTATAAGGACTCCTAGGATGTATCAAATTTAGGGGGAGTCTGAGTCAAAAGAAGAATTTCTGAAAAGTTTTTTGGTAATTATTTGTTTTGAAATTATTAGATAATTCCTTTGATCTGAACTAAACCCTAAAGACTTAGAGGAAGTGTACTTGTGGTCAACAAGCTTCCTAGGACTGGGTCAAATTTAGGGGGAGCTCAAATTATAAAGAATTATTTAATATATTTCATGCACTGCATTATTGAGTCCTTTTTTGATAACATAATGATTTTATCTATGTACTATTTTTTTTTAATCATATTATCTCTCTATCACTTTAAGTCTCTATCACTTTCAAAATAGTTTTTTTTGGAAATAATATTTACTTGAGTTGGAGAATTTCCAGGACACTTAGGAAAATGTCCTTGTAGTCAACAAAGTTTCCTAGGATTGTGTCAGATTGGAAAAGAAACCAAGTCAAATAAAATATTATGTTTTAAAAATATTATTTTTCAAAAGTACTTATACGTTTTAAAATTATTCAAAAAGTACTTAATTTTTCAAAGATCATAATATTTCTCAAAAGTATTTGCATTTTTCAAAGCTCATAATATTCTTCAAAAGTACCTTTACTTTTTAAAGCTCAAAGGATTCTTTCAAAAGTTATGCATTTTCCGAAAGTACTGCATTTTTCGACATTTCTCAAAAATACAAAGTTTTTTCTCAAAAGTACACTAGTTGTTAAAGTGAAAATCTTTCTATAAGTACGAATTGTTTGAAAAATCTCTTCTAAATGAAAGCTTTTCTAAAGAAATTTTTTAAGTGAGAAGTTTTCTGAATTCAAAATACTTAAGTACTTAGTTTTATACTATGCTTTCAAAAATTTATACTAAGTATTTTCAAAAAGAACCAAATGTTTTCATTGTTGGTGCAAGTATTTTTGGTAATTTTTGATGTATGACAAAGGGGGAGAAGTGCGCTTAAGTTAGGAAATTTTTTGTTGTCTTCCAGAAGGATTAATGAAAATTAAAATGTTTTTTCAAAAAGGGGAGAGTGAGCTTATGTTAGAAATATTTTTCTCCCAAAGATCAAAATGTATTTTCAAAACGTAGATCCATTTTTTATTTTTTTTATCCCAAGGATAGTAATTTAGCCCTTTCAGCCAATCTAACTTAAGATATTGTCAAACATCAAAAAGGAGGAGATTGTTGGTGCAAGTTGCATCAGGGATGCCCTCCTCTAAGTGTTTTAATGTTTGGCAATATACTTAAGTCAGTGATACATTGAACAAAGGAAGGGTTAGTCAAGAAAGGTAGAACAAAGTAAACCAAAGTCCTAGCAACATTAGGCAAGAAATCCTAGCAAAGGGCTGGGCAAGAAGTCCTGGTTCGAGGAATTGGGCACGAAGTCCTGACCGAGGGTTGGGCACCGAAGACCTGGTTCGAGGAATTGGGCATGAAGTCATGGCCGAGGGTTGGGCATCGAAGACCTGGTTCGAGGAATTGGGCACGAAGACCTGGCCGAGGGTTGGTCACCGAAGTCCTGGACCTAGGGTTTGGGCACGAAGTCTTGGTCCGAGGGATTGAGCAACTTGGCTGAGCGATGACTAAGGACAGAAGTAGAGACAGGTGGAGGGTCGAACGTCTTGAGATCCGAGAGTATCGAAGGCTAAGCAAAATTCCACCCGAATGGACTTGGTGGCAACCGTCTCCTAAAAGGAGTAGGTGAAAGGCGCGTTCCCGGGGGTGGGTACTTGCGTCGGTTCGACCTAGGGTTTCGGGGAAACCCAAAGTCAGAACCAAGACAGCTTAGGTTGTAAATAATGGCTAACATGTTTGCCTTTTTTGTGTTGGAACTAACCTTGGTTGCAGAGATCGAACGACTAGTTTTCTGCAACTGAGGCACCTCAACGGAGTGAGGCGCCTCACTGGGCTAGGCGCCCGTATGGATACGGGCGCCCCAGTTGAAGGCTAAACCAAAGCAAGCGAAGTAAAACTGCCACGAAGCCTCTGGACATACTCAGCTCAGGCGCCCAGGACCATACGGGTGCCCCCATCAGCTCAGGCGCCCCTGTGAAGATGGATAAGCGCTGACCGAGCCTGCGGACAAGAGATCGCACAGGAAAGGCCACGTGTAGGCGCCCCCATCGACACAGGCGTCCCCATGGGTGCTATAAAAGGGGGTTCACCCCCAAGGCTTCGAATAATAATCGCAAACACGACTTCCAAACACGATTCTAAGCTTCCAATGTGACGACAAAGCACTAACGACGAAGCTCTACGACCGGGAGGCTCCAGGAGGAAGTGCGCGGCACTTCGGAGGTCCAGATCGGCCGAGTTTCAATTTTGTTTGTTCGGTTTGAGTTTATATTTCTGCAGTTAAATTTATCTATCTTTTTGTTTGTAATTCTTGCACTGTAAGATGGGTTTCTCCGCCTCCAGAAAGTCCAGAAAGGAGACCATTAGTGGACATGTGTTCCCGTACATAGGCCTTGGATGTACTGACCTTGGGGGGTCGGGAACCAAGTAAATCCCGCGTGCAATTTGTCGTTTGTTGTGTCTTTTATTTTTCTATTTTTCGTTGTGCTACTAACACTCTGTTTAGAACAAATTTTGAAAGTAAGACGAGTTTTTGTGAGAAGATTTTTTTGGTTGATATTCACCCCTCCCTCTATCGACGGCACCGGTCCTACAAATATTATACTATCACTTTCAAAAATTTATCCTTTTGGCTTATAAAATCTTTTTGACTCGTGGAATCACTTTTGAAAAAAATATTTACTTGAGTTTGGAGAATTTTTAGGATACTTAGGGAAATGTCCTTGTAGTTAACAAGGTTTCCTAGGATTGTATTAGATTGAAAAAGAAACCAAGTCAAGTAAAATATTATGTTTTGAAAAAGTGCAAAACAATATTTTTCAAAGTACAAATATTTTTCAAAGTACTAATATTTTTCAAAGTATTAATATTTTTTCAAGTACAATTTTTTTGCACAATATTTTTCAAAGTATTCTTCTAAATGCACTATATTTCTCTAAGTGAAAATCTTTTATGAGTGTATTATCTTGAAAATCTTTTCTAAAGAAAATTTTTTCTAAGGTCATACTTTTCTAAGTGCAAAATTTTCTAAGTTCAAAATATTTTACTAAAAGTACAAAATATATTTTCCAAAGTGCACAATACTTTTCAAAGTACAATTTTTTATGGTGCAATTTAAGCACTTAGTTTTTTTTAACTAGAACTTAGTTTTTTAAAAAACAAAAGGGAAGAGTTACAAAAATGGTTTATCAAAAATGATATGCTTTTAAATGATTATACTATGTACTTTCAAAAGGAAAAGCAATTTTTTTCATTGTTGATGCAAGTGTGTTTTTGTCATTTTTTTGATGTATGACAAAGGGGAAGAATGAGCTTAAGTTAGGAATTTGTTTTCTCCCAAAGGAATAGAGAGCTTAAATTAGAAATTTTGTCCCAAAGGATCAAAGTTTGAATCAAAATTTTTTTCCAAGGATCAAAATGTTTTTTCAAAGGATCAAATTTTTTCCATTTTATCCCAAGGATTATAACTTAGCCCGTTAATCCAATCTAACTTAAAATATTGTCAAACATCAAAAAGTGAAAGATTGTTGGTGCAAGAAGCATCAGTGATGTCCTCCTTGAGTGTTTCAATGTTTAACAATATGCTTAAGTTAGTGATACATTAGAACAAGGAAGGGTTAGTCAAGAAAGGAGTACCAAAGTGAAGGAAAGTCCTAGTTAACCTAGGCAATAAGTCTTGGTTCGAAGAAATAGGCACTAAGTCCTGATCATGGATTGGGCACTAAGTCCTGGCCGCGGGTTGGGCACCGAAGACTTGACCAAGGGTTGGGAACTGAAGTCCTAACATAGGGTTGGGCAATAAGTCCTGGTCATGGACTGGGCACGAAGTCCTGATGAGTGAAGCTGGGCAAAAGTCCTGGTGAGTGAAGTTGGGCAAAAGTCCAATTGGATGGGACGGTTGGCAAAACTTCTCCTGAGAGGAGTAGGTGAAAGGCGTGTTCCCTGGGAAGGGAACATGGACGTCGGTTCGACCTAGGGTTTCGCGGGAAATCTGAAGTCAGAACCAATTCGTTAAGGCTAAGAATATATATGTGTTTGCCTTGTGTTTGTGTATTTTACAAGTACCGAGAATTGGAGGCAAGGTAGACAAACAAACGCAAAAAAGGCTGAAACACAGCTTCCTTGGCGCCCTCATTGAACCAAGGCGCCCCCAACAAGCCAGGCTCCTGGATGATCCAGGGGCCCTGGATGGTCTAGGGTGCCCTGGAATGATGCTTATCAGCTGCTGCGAGTTTGGCGCGAGGATGACGTTTGACCAAGGCTTGTGAGGCGCCCTATAGCAACACAGACGCCCTAGACAAGGCTATATAAAGGGGTTCAACCCCTCAACTCAGAAGACCAATTCCCAGATCATTCTAAGCATTCCGAGTGACGATAAAGCGCTAAAGACGAAGCTTTGCGACCAAGGAGGCTCCAGGAGGAAGTTCGCGGCACTTCAGAGTTCCAGATCGGCCGAGTCTTCGACCCTTTGTTTGGTTTGAATTTATTTTTCTGCATTTACTTTTCTTAATATTTTGATTATAAATTGGGCACTGTAAGACGAGTTTTTCCACCTCCAGAAAGTCCGAAAAGGAGACCATTAGTGGACGGGCGTTTCTCGTGCTTAGGCCTTGGATGTACTAACCACCCTAGGGGGTTGGGAACCAAGTAAATCCTGTGTATACGGGTGTCTTTCAGTTTCGTTCTTTATTATTTTCGCTGCGCACTAACTCTCTGTCTAGAACGATCGAAATACACGCTTTCCAAAAATATTTTACCGAGCCGATATTCACCCCCCCCTCTATCGATGGCACCGGTCCCCACAAATCTCATTATTTCATTATTTTCCTTTTGTTTAATCTGGTTTATTTTTTTTTACAACAATAAACCATGATCATCATTATTTGGGTGAACTATATGATTGTTATCCTACAATGAACTCTATGTAAGACTGTAAGACTCTATCTTCATAAATATTTAGTTATTTTCATTGATGCTTGTCTCTTTTTTGTTTACATGTTTATCATTCTAGTTACAACACACATCCATCTAATAATTCTCACTTTTGCTTATTTATTTTTTTGTGCATGTTATTTTCAAAACTCCAATACTAAAGCATAAAATATATTTGTTATACCATCATCTTATAAAACTATACAATTTCCTAAGAGACATCTTGATTGCAAAATATCTACATTATTTCGAATTTATTTAAACTTTTCATTATGTTATTTTCGGCCTTAATTTTTATGATAGATAATATATCTTAGATATTTAAAAATCCATACTATAGAGATTCTTATTTATCCATCTAAACTTTAGGTCTTTAGATCAAGGTTCAATTGAACCATTTAGCTAGTTTTGAATTTTGTGTCAATCTTGAGAATGGTGATAGATACATTTTTTTAGTGTATTTTTCCCAAGTATATATGGGTACCACAAACCTCTCCACAAAATTTGAATATTTTTAGAGATTTGTGAAATTTCTGATGCATTTCTGAAATTAGGTTCAGAATGTTGAAAATTGGGTTTTCAGAGTGTCAGTCGACTGGTAATTGTCCCAGTCGACTGGTAAAGACTGAAAAATGGGTTTCAGCAAAGGGAAAGTGTCTTAATGATGTAAAACAAGTGTAAAACCTTATGGGGGATTAGTACATTGTGTTTATGATTATTAGGGGTTAAAGAGTCCAATAAAGGGGGAAATTGTTGGAGTTTTTGATGTATGGCAAAGGGGGAGAAGTGTTAGGTTTAAGTGGGAAACCAAACACGTCTTTGCAAGAAATCATAGGTCTAGGGGGAGCATGGTTGCTCATTTGGTGGCGTAAGGGGGACGTTGGAGAGGTTCTTAAAAAGCCTTTGTAAGTCCAATGTAGGGGGAGTCTTGGAAAGATTTTAAAAACCCCGTTTTGGTAAAAAAAAAAAATCCTAACTTGGGGAGGTTAGGTGTGGGGATGCCTTGGGATAGGATCCATGCATATTTGCTATTTGTTTTCTCTAACTTAAATGTATTACCAAATATCAAAAAGGGGGAGATTGTTGGGGCAATCTATGGTCCGGAGTGATCATGTGTTTTGATGTTTGGGCAAAGTGTTTAAGTTAGGTTTATCCTTGTGATTTGATATGTGTGATAATTGAGTTTGCAGGACTTGGTAAGTCACACATGGAGGACGCATCCGAAGGATGAGAGCCGAGGAAAGAGGACTCCAAGGGCAAGCCGGAGGAAGTGGACTTCCAAGGGCACACGTGAAGGGTGGCATGAAGGCAAGCCGAGGGCTTGCGTGCGCATCCGAGGGACGATAGCTGGTGGTAGAGGACTTCAAGGGGCGAGCCAAGGAGTGGACTTGAAAGCATACATGAAGGAGGGTCTTCGGAGTGAGGGAGAGTGAAATTGTAAGCTGGGCAGTCGACTGGGGATGGATCAGTCGACTGTCAGCAGGGAAACTCAAACTCACCGAAAGATCAGTGGATTGGTCTGGGACCAGTCGACTAGTGGATAGTCGACTGCCCCTGGAGCAATCGACTGGTGTGGCTGGAATTCGAACGTTGGGCATGTAACGGTCGAATTTGAGTGAGATCAGTCGACTGGTAATGGACTAGTCGACTAGTGGCGGGTTTTTCAGCCAAGAGACATATTTAAAGGGGGCTCAGGTTTGGCTGAGAGCTCTCGACGAAATGAGCTTGGTTAGAGCTCATTAGTGTTGGATCTTGTACGTTGCTAGAGGGGGTGAATAGCAAATCTTCGATTCTTTCTTCCTACGTTGTTGTGTGCGCGCAAGCGGAAATACAAACAACAATAAAACTAACAACAAAGAAAGCAATACTAACTTAGAGATTTACTTGGTATCCACCCCGAAGGGTGACAAATCCAAGAATCGGTCGGTGGATCACTCCCCGGATAACCTCCAGCTAGCCCTTGTCGCTCCTTGTGGGTGGAGAAACCTCACCACAGCACTTCGACAACACCTGAGCACCAAGACTACTTTTTGGCTCTTACCCAAAGTCAAACTCGTCAAAACTTTCAGCCAACACGAAGTCCTCTTTAAATAGGACTCGGGCTGAAACCCTTGCCACTAGTCGACTGCTCCCAGGGTAGTCGACTGGTGCCACTAAAAATCGACCGTTGCAACCCCAACGTTCGAATTTTCATCCAACTCACCAGCCACCTACCAGTCGATTGCTCCCAGAGCAGTCAACTGGTCCTATGCCAAAACTCTTCTGTGAGTATTATCAGTCGACTACCCTACTCTCCCACCTAGGGTTTCCCTTCCCGAGTACACTTCTCTCAGCACTCGAACCCTAGGATTTCCCGAGTACAATCACACAGCACTCGTACCTCACGACTCGACTGACTCCACATCAGCAGCCTCGACTATTGCCTTCGCGCCCTCTTCATCTTCGACTCCCGTCCCTCGGATGCACGCAAGCCTCCAGCTTGCCTCCATGTCATCCTTCACACATGCCTCGAAGTCCGCGCCCTTCAGCTCATCGTCCCTACTCTCCAAGGTCCCTCGGGTGCGCATAAGCCTCTAGCTTATCTCCATGTCACCCTTCACCGTACCGAGGCCGTCCAGCCAAGTCTATATGTGTAACCTGCGCACCCTGCACACTTAACATACACATATCAAATACACAAGCGTAAACCTAGCTTAAACCCTTTTCCCAAACATCAAAACTCATGGTCACTTTGGACCACAGATTGCCTTAACAATCTCCCCCTTTTTGATGTTTGGCAATACGTTTAAGTTAGGGAAAACAAATAGTAGTAAATAGCAAAAACAATGCTAAATAAACAACTGGACTTATGTTGCCAAGATTCCATCTTGGACTTACACCGCCAATGCATATGCAAATGCAAACAAGGATCCTATCCCAAGACATCCCACACCTAACCCTCCAAGTTAGGACATTTTCCAAAATTGGCTTTTTAAAACCTATCCCAAGGCTCCCCACACCTAACTCTCCAAGTTTGGACTTTTTCTCACCTAACCCTCCAAGTTAAGAATTTTTCCCAAAACGGGTTTTTTAAAGCTTCTCCAAAGCTCCCCCTACATTGAACTTACAAAGGCTTTTTAAGAACCTCTCCAAGGTTCCACTTACGCCAAGAATGGAGCAACCATGCTCCCCCTAAATCTCAGCTCCCCCTAAACCTAGGGTTTCTAGCAAAAGAGTGTTTGGTTTCCCAACTTAAACCCAACACTTCTCCCCCTTTGCCTAACATCAAAAAGAACCCAACAATATTACAATTATTAGTTCTTTTAATTCCCAATGATCCTAAACACAGTGTACTAACTCCCATACACTTGTTTTCTATCATTTGGACCACAAATCAGCTGCTAATACAAACATCAGCCCTGACCAGTCGACTGCCCCCCAGGGCAGCCGACTGATACTATGAATATCAGATTTTCAGCATTTCTGACTTCAAATTCAGAAATGCATAACTAATTCCATATATCTCCAAAAATTCTCAAATTTTGTGGAGAACTTTGTGGTACCTATACCTACTTGGGAAAAATACATTCCACAATGTATCTATCACCATTCCCATGTTTGACACAAAACCCAAAACTAGTAAAAAGGTTCACTCAAACCTTGCCCAAAAAGTCCTAGTTTTGGTTTCCCCTTGATGTCACTGCTCATACCAACCCACAATGCCTCCCTAGCATTGATTTGTATGACATTTGTTCATCAAAAACCAATTTTCATGCTATATGACCCCAATGTCATATTTTTCATGCATGATACACAAAATTATTGTGCCAAAACCAAGAATTGAGACTCAAGTTCATCTCCAATTCTTTTGGCACATCCTATGATCCATCTAGACCTCTAGGAACAACCCTCCTAAGGTTCATTCACCATATATTCCAAAATTTCCTATGAAAATTAAGGCAAACAAAGAGGCAACCTCCCCCTTAACCTATGCATTTTTCCAATTTTCACTTTACCAAGGTGAAGTTCTGCCTAACTTAACACCCTAACACCAAGTTATGTTCTACCCAACTTAACTTCCAAGTTCTTTCCCCCTTGGACATCATTAAGGATTGCCCCAGGCAACCTTATCCCTAGTACCAAAAAGAACTCAACAAAACCTTGGAAATGTCTAAAAAGGTTGCAAGCACATTTGCTAGGATATACCCTATCCTAGAAAAATACGATTTCATGAAAAATAACAAACGTGCTTGACTTTTGGTACAAACCTAAGATTCCTCAAAATTTTTGGCACTTAGTATCAACATTCAAATCCATATATGTTTCCTTATGTTTGCCAATTCCATTTACCTTAATTTTACACACAAAATGCTTCTCAATTCTTCCTTTTTCCATATCCTTTTATTTATCAAGAACTTATCATTCAATATCATTTTTCTTCATAACCCTAATGGATCAGTCGACTGCCCCCAGGGTAGTCGACTGCTAAACGAACAGAAAGGTTTCTGGGCTGAAATCAGTCGGATCAGTCGGCTGCCCCCAGGGCAGTCGACTGATACCTGAATTTCAGGTTTTTAGCTCAATTTCAGAAATGCCTAGTTAATTTCACAAATCTCCAAAAATTTTGAAATTTCGTGGGGAGATTTGTGGAGTTTATGCCTACTTGGGAAGAATATGTTTCTAAATAAATGTACTCCAAATCCCAAGACTGACATGAAACTATATTCTTCCTAAATTGTATCATTTTAACTTTTCCAAAAGTTCTAATTTTGACTTCTCTTCAATGAATCTTCTCATACTTGATCACAATTCATTTCTAGCACTGAATTATATAGTATTTTCCCATTAAAACCTAATTCTATCGGATATAATCCTATTTTCATCTTTTTCTCTCTAAATTCCTTTTAATGTACCAATTTCCTAGGATTAAGATTTACCCAAGTCTTCCAATCCTTTTTGGCACATTTCATCTAATTTCCTAATCCACCTAGATTTCTTAGAGAACCCATTTCTTGAGATCCATTTACCATGGACCCCAAAGGCTCCTTGAGCTCTTAGCCCTAGCCACCTCCCTAAGTGACTCAATCCACACTAGGCCACACCGGTGTGTCACCGGTGATTCTTAGCCTACAAAATAAACCCTCTTAACCTTAGACACCTTGTCTTTGGTTAAGTCATCTTCTTTCCCTTTGGATGGCACCCCCTTGCCATCCTTGGACTTCACCTTCTTGCCATGATCATATGTCTTCCCAGCATATTTCTTTTTGTTGGCCTTGGAGACCTTAGACTGGTAGCCCACCCCCGATCTATCATAGTTGGATTTTAAACTACCCAACACTATATCTAGACTCTTAGATTCAACCTTGAATCTTTCTAGGTTCTTTTCTAATTTATCAAGTCTTGCCCTCAAGGTTTGATTTCCCCTTTCTAAGTTTCTAGCCTTAGTGTCCATATGTCCACTTTGGACATTCCTAGACCTACCCTCCTTTCTAGGCACATTCCTTCCCTTCTTGGGATTAATGCCATGATCCTTGGGTCCTAAGGTTCTAGGTTGATCATGATGCATGCTTTTCCTAGGGTTATGATCTACCTTGTTAACCCTAGTTCTATCATTATATCTAAAACCATGGTTATGTACAAGCAAACAATTTTCATTAATTTTAGCATGCATGGATGGATAATTAACCCCTACTTTTAATATGCATGGAGGAACTCAAATTAGAATTACACTTTAACTTAGGGTTAGGAATTACCTTTCTTACCCTTGTAGTCCCTCCTTGTTGTGAGCTTCTTTTCTTCCTTTCCTCCTTCTCCCATCTTCTCAAGTGTCCCAATTTCTTCAACTCTCCTTTTCTTGGACACTTGGTGTGGTAGTGCCCTAGCTCTCCACATGTGAAGCATCAGATTGTTCTTCTTTTCTCTTGGGCTTCTCCAATCCTACAACTCACATTAGATTTAAGAGAATTTGAAGTGGGTGTAGATTTTACCTCCTTTTTACCTAGTGGGCACTTGTCCTTGTAGTACCCCTTTTCATTGCATCCAAAGCATGTGATATGGTCCTTCTTCTTTGCTTTGGTGGAGGTGGAGGCTAGGTTGACTTCTTCTTCAACCTCGGCTGAAGTGGATGCTTCCACTTGTTCCGGTATTGATGAGGGTCTCTCCTCCCCCTCAATTTTTGAACTTGATACTTCCTCTTCTTCTCTTGAGGAGGTTGAGAATCTCTCACTTTCTTCTTCCACTTCTTGGGCTATTGAGCTCACTTCCTTTGATGATATTGATAATTCTTCTTTCTCTTGGCCTTCTTGAACCATTTGACTCATCTCTTTGGGGTCTTCCATTAGTTGAGCTCGGGTAGAGTTTTTATGAAATTCTTCTAATTTGATCCACAATTCATGTGCGTCTTTGTGTGCCCCTACACTACTCAAAACATAGTTAGGCAAAATATTAATCAATATACTAGTTACCTTTTCGTTTGCCTTGGAATGATTTTGTTGTTCTTGATTCCAATATCTAGGCCTAAGCTTCTTCCCGTGCTTATCCTTTGGAATCTCGAATGGCTCTTCAAGCGCAATCCGAAAGTCCCACTCCATTCCAAACCATGTCTCCATCCTTGCCTTCCAATAGTTGAAATCCTCATGGTCGTAGGGCGGTAGAGTGTAGATGTCGTCCCCAAATTTATCTTCCATTGTTCTTCCCTCTAGCTTTTGCTCTTCTTGGCGGTTATTCCAATCACGAGCGGTCCTAACTCTGATACCACTTGTTGGATCTTGTACGTTGCTAGAAGGGGTGAATAGCAAATCTTCGATTCTTTCTTCCTATGTTGTTAGTGTGCGCAAGCAGAAATACAAACAACAATAAAACTAACAACAAAAAAAGCAATACTAACTCAGAGATTTACTTGGTATCCATCCTGAAGGGTGACTAATCCAAGAATCCGTCGGTGGATCACTCCCCGGATAACCTCCAGCTAGCCCTTGTCGCTCCTTGTGGGTGGAGAAACCTCACCACAGCACTTCGACAACACCTGAGCACCAAGACTACTGTTTGGCTCTTATCCAAAGCCAAAATCGTCAAAACTTTCAGCCAACACGAAGTCCTCTTTAAATAGGACTCGGGCTGAAACCCTCACCACCAGTCGACTGCTCCGAGGGCAGTTGACTGGTGCCATGATGGACCCAAAATGAGTTGTCATGAATGTGGGTCTCAAATTTAGATGTGTATGAATGCTGGAAACCCTTTTTACAATTAAAGTATAAAAACGTAGTAAAGGGGCCACAGGTCGTATTTTTCCTAGGGACTAGTTGATGTTGTGTGATTCGAGCTTGTATTTATGTGTCGTTGATGTTTTTGGGTTTCAAATAAGACGTGGGTTTGGATTGTGAATAGAAATAAAAGCGCAATAAAAATAAAGGAACTAAACTAATGAACTAAACAAACAATAGCAAGTGATGGAAACCGAATCAACCAAAGGAACTTGACTAAATTGGAAAAGCGAATCTAAATTCAAATGCAAAACAAACGCTAAGCTAAGAAATAGAGGCAGTGATGGCAATTCAGAAACAACAAACTTGACACCAATACTAGCATGTGAAATTCAGAAATTAAATAAGCAACAAACTTTAAACTAGCTACAAGTTTTGGAATCAAGCAAATGCAAGGAGATTTCAGAAAATGACCGAATGCAACCTAACTAATTCCGAACACAAAAGCTCACTAAAATTGCATCTAACTTGATACCAATTAATACCAACACCTCTCTTGATACAAAGTGAAAAAGTTGATACTAACTTGATACCAAGGAAGAAGGTAAAAATCTATGTGCCAAAAGTGGAATCTAAGTACCAAAACTGTGGCTACACTTCAAAAATAACACTAAATGCAACTCAATATGGAAATCAAGGCTACAAATGAAGAAATTGCAGAAACTACACTAACAGATTGCTATAAATGAGGAAATTGCAGGAATTACGGCTAATAAATTTCAGCAATTGAGTTCTCCAAGCTAATGTCCAAATAAAATTTCTAAGAACTAAAATCTACTTGATGCAAATTCAGGAACTGAAGATGGAAACCTTGCAAAACTGCAACTAAGTGCTAGAAACTGAAATTGGTACGCTAGAACTGGAGACTGAAATGTAGCAAAACTGAGACAAAGTTGATACGCAGGTTTCAAGTAGGAAACAAACTGAAATTCGTAGTTACCAAGCTAAACAAGATTCAGAAATGAAACTGAAGTCTTCACACACTTAGATCAACTAAATTAGCACACTACATGTGAAACAAACTGAAGAATTCAGATGCTAAATGGAATTGCAAAAAATAGAGCTGATACGCACTGAAGAAATCAAGAAAACTGGCACGCAACAGGGGAAATTGAACAAGAATTGAAACACAAGCAAACTAAATAGGAGATAAACTGAAATTGATTCAATTGTTTATTCAACAAGCACTAGATCTACTTAACTTACAGAAATTAAATCTAACTTAAGCAGAAACAACTTAAAGAAGCAATCAAACAGCTGATACGAATTTCAGCAAAGGACAGAATTCAGAAATGGAATTACAACTGAAACTATAGAAATTAGCTACAAAAACTAATCCTCAACCCTTCCCGAGCTCAAAATCTCCTTGTTCGTCAAGCAAAGGCTGGCCTCAAACCTCTAAGCTCAGCAAATCAGTGGAAATCAACTTCAATCGATCAACTCTGCTCAAACTGTATCAGCTGGGGAAATCCAATCCGAATCCCTTCGATCTCAGTTAAATGGATTGCGATGATGAATCGAGGATCATCTGAGCTCACCTGAGAACCCCTACAAGTAGCTCAGATGATCGGAAATTGATTGTGGCTGAGATTCAAGTGCTCGGACCACAAAGCATGCCGAAACCCTCAAACACCTCTGTCCGGATGAAAATTGAGATGAATTCTCGATCGAAGCTGTCTTCCAAGGATTCAGATGATGATCTAAGGTTGAAATTGAGGTGGTCACGCCTCCTTAGATGCAAAACTTGAAGAACGATGATGAACTGCTGAAGAACGCGAAGAAATGGCGAAGACGCGACGAAGCTGAAGCTGTGGCGAAATTTTGATTAAGTACATAAGAATGGACGGCCCAGATTGATCGGAGGAAATCCAACGGCTGATCTTGCTCTGATTTAATCCAAACTTTGATGATGATGATCAGGGGTCAGGATCTACCTCGTGGTAGCTCGGATCCTCCAGATGTGCAACGGATGGTCCAGATCAACCTAATCCTTGAATGGACGATCTAGAACCCTCTGAGCTTGATCCAACGGTTGAATGAGCTCTGATTGGGATGAAACCTTCAGATCTTGATCAGAGTGCTTGATCAGCCCTAACCCTAGCTTGGATGACTTCAGATGGTCCCAGATGGCTCAGATCTAGCCGCTTTTGAATCGGACGACCCGAATTAATCCGAAGCTTGATAACTCGATCCGAGTCCACTTCCGACTCAAGTTTGACCCAGTATGCCTTAGGTCCATGAACCTTTCATGCCTACAAAAAATAGATCAAAAATTTAGTGGTCAAATAATCTAAATATGTGTAAATTTGCAATTAAGTCCAAAATAAGAGGAAGTCCTAAAACCTAGGATAAATTCACAATTAAGCAAGAAAAACATGGGTCAAACATGGATTTTAGCAACTAAAATAATCAATAAAATGGTACTTATCATGCCACTGAAAATCGACCGTTGCAACCCCAACGTTCGAATTTTCAGCCAACTCACCAGCCACCTACCAGTCGACTGCTCCCAGAGCAGTTGACTGCTCCCAGGCCAAAACCCTTCTGTGAGTTTTATCAGTCGACTGCCCCAAGGGCAGTCGACTACCCTACTCACTCACCTAGGGTTTTCCTTCCCGAGTACACTTCTCTTAGCACTCGAACCCTAGAATTTCCCGAGTATAATCACACAGCACTCGTACCCTCACGACTCGACTAACTCCTCATCAGCAGCCTCGACTATTGCCTTCGCACCCTCTTCATCTTCGGCTCCCATCTCTCGAATGCACGCAAGCCTCCAGCTTGCCTCCATGCCATCCTTCATGCATGCCTCGAAGTTCGTGCCCCTCAGGTCATCGTCCCTGCTCTCCAAGGTCTCTCGGGTACACACAAGCCTCCAGCTTGTCTCCATGTCACCCTTCGCCGTACCGAGGCCGTCCAGCCAAGTCCATATGTGTAACCTGCGCACACTGCACACTCAACATACACATATTAAATACACAAGGATAAACCTAATTTACTCTCTTTATCCAAACATCAAAACTCATGGTCACTCCAGACCACAAATTGCCTCAACAATTAGTAGTCTTAGTTACTCTGAAGTGTGTCCGGAATTATGGCGAGGTTTCTCCACTCACAAGGAGCTACACGAGCTATCTGGAGGGCATCCGGGGAGTGATCCACCGAAGGATCAAGGGATCGTCCACCTTACGGACAGCCGTGGAGTAGGAGCGTCATCTCCGAACCATGTAAAGGTTGGTGTTAGCGTTTGTTTTATTTGTGTTATTATTGTTTCCGCTTGCATACGCTAACATCGTAGGAAGAATGAATCGAGAAAGCTATTCACCCCCCCCCCCCCTAGCTTGACGGTCATGATCTAACAACAAGGAGTCAGGGGGAGGCCGAAGAGCTTGAAGATAATATATGCCCCCCTATTTGAGCAAAGGCATTAGGAGCCATCTGGTGAAGAGGGATGTCAAAATAGGAGGCTACATTCATGAAGAAAGGGGAGTTGGGGCAATCGATCCAAGTATGATCTGGTGGATCATGGGTTTTGATGTGTGTGTTAATATGATTAAGTTAAAGTTTCATGTTGTTTTAATATGTGTATGTGAGTGTGCAGATTTGCAGGATACACATAGGCTTGGTTGGACGGCTTCGGGTATGGTGAAGGGTGGTATGGAGGCAAGTCGTGGGCTTATGTGCGCATCCGAGGGACCATGGACAAAACAGGGATGATGAGCCGAGGGAAGCGGACTTCGAGGTGTATGTGAAGGATGGCATGGAGGCAAGCCGAGGGTTTGTGTGCGCATCTGAGGGACGAGGGCCAAAGTCGAAGAGGGCTTAAAGGCAACAGATCGAGGCTACTAGAGCAGGAAAGATGAGACGAGGGATGCGGACTTCGAGGCATGCGTGAAGGACGACATTGAGGCAAGCCGAGGGCTTGTGTGCGCATCTGAGGGATGGGACCCGAAGACGAAGAGGGCATAAAGGCAACGGATCGAGACTGCTGGATGAAGAATAAACCAAGTCGTGAGGGTACGAGTGCTGAGTGAAATGTACTCGGGAAATCCTAGGGTTCGAGTGTTAAGAGAAGTGTACTCGGAAAGGGAAACCTTAGGTGTAGAAGTGGATCAGTCGACTGGTGCCAGGGCAATCGACTGGTGTATGCCACAGAAAGATCAGTCGACTGGTGTGGCTGGAAATTCCAATGTTAAGCAGTAACGGTCGAATTTGAGTGGGATCAGTCGACTTGTAATGGACCAGTCGACTGATGGCGGTCTTCTCAGCTTCGAGCTCTATTTAAGGGAGCTCGTTTAAGGCTGTTTCTTCTTGGCGAAACTTGCTTGGTTAAAGCTTGTTAGGAGCCTATATTGCTCAGGGAGTGTCCATGTTTGTGGTGAGGTTTCTCCACCCACAAGGAGCGACAAGAGCTAACCGGAGGTGCTCCGGGGAATCATCCACCGAAGGATCGGGATCGTCTACCTTACGGACAGTCGTGGAGTAGGAGTTTCATCTCCGAACCATGTAGATTGTTTTGTGTTAGCATTGTTTTAGTTTTTGTTTAGTATTTCCGCTTGCGCATGCTAACGTTGTAGGTAGAAAATCGATCGAAAACTATTCACCCCCTCTAGCTTAATGGTAAGATCCTAACAAGTGGTATCAGAGCGGAGGTTCGCTCATCTACGGACTAACCGCCGAGTGAGCAAAAAGCTAGAGGAGATGACGGTTGAAGAAAAGTTGGGTGATGACATCAATGTCCCACCTCCCTACGATCGCGAGGATTTCGACTATTGGAGGATGCGGACAAAGACTTGGTTCGGCATGGATTGGACCTACATGATTGTGCTTGAAGAACCATTTGAAGTTTCAAGAGATAAGCATGGAAAAAGGCTCCGACCAAGATATTGGACCATGGAGCAACAAGCACAATCAAAGGCAAACGAAACGGTAATCTCAATTTTACTTAGTATCTTGCCTAATGAAATAATTAGTGGTGTGGGTGAATACACAAGCGCACATGAGTTATGGAACAAGATGGTAGCATTCCATGAAAACCCTATACAAGATCAAATAATGGAGGAGCCAAAGGAAATAAGTTTAATGGTCCAAAAAGAGAAAGAAGGAAGTGAAAATTCGTCCATATTATCAAGGGAAGAAGAAGAGGTCTCCACTTCAAGAATTGAGGGGGAGGAGAGACCCTTTTTAATACCAGAGCAAGAATAAGCCTCAACCTCCACCAAAGCAAGGACAAAAAACCACATCATTTACTTTGGGTGCATCAAGAGGGGACACTACAAGGATAAGTGTCCATTAGGTAAAAAGGAGGTAAACCCTAAACCCAAGTTCTTTCATTTAAAATCTAACATGGGTTGTAGGGAAAAGGAAGGGGAAAAAAGCATATTAGATGCTTCACATGTGGAGAGCTAGGGCATTATCACACCAAGTGTCCAAGAAAACGAGAGCTCAAGAAATTGGAGCATTTGAGAAGATGGGAAAAATGAGAAGAAGAAAAGTTCACATCAAGAGAATGTTTCAAATTTCCCTATGTATGCTAGAAATGATAAAAATTACTTGCCTATGTGTAATTTTGGTTTCAAGTATCATGATAAAAATAGAGTTACTATTGCGTGCCAAAATTCTAAGAAACCCATGGATCATGATCAATTTAGAAATTTTAGACCTAAGGACTAAGACATTAACCCTAAGAAAGGGAGACACATGCCTAGACAAAGTGGTTAATCTAAGAATGTCCAAGGTGAACATGGGGATACTATGGAGAAGAACTTAGAAAGGGAAAATCAAGCCTTAAGGGCAAGGCTTAATAAATTGGACAAAACCCTAGATAGGCTCACTAGTGGATCTAGGAGCTTAGACATGGTGTCAAGGAGTCAACACCTTGAAGAGGATAGGTCAGGTCTAGGATATCAATTTAGGAGGTCAAACGATAGTAGAAAGTCATATGCAAGGATGTCATATGATTATAGCAAAGGGAAGGCCAAAAATGGCAAGGAAAAGGAAATTGAAGGAAAGAAGAAGAATGTAACCAAGGACAAGGTGTGGAAAGTAAAGGAAGCAAGGGATGTAGGTCAAGAAGCACCGGAGGTACACCGGTATGGTCTTGTCTTCATAGATGAGTCACCTAGAGAGGTGACTAAGGCTAAGAGCTCGAGGAAGAGCTCTAGGAGCCAAGTTGGAACCCATGGTCTATGGATCCCGGGAGGATTTCTCTCGGAAGTCTAGATGGGTCATGAAGTGTGCCAAAGGATTTGGAAGACTCACTTGAGTCTTAATCCTAGGGAGTTTGCACATCAAGAGGGAGTTTTACGAATGAAAAGATGAAAATGAGACTATATTGCTTGGAAATTGATTTTCAATGTCTAGATGTCATATAAATCAATGTTAAGGATGAGAAGATATATCGAGGAGAGATCAGAATTAGGACTTTAGGTCAAGGATAATTTGAACAAATTAGATAGTTTTGAGTTTTGTGTCAATCTTGAGATTGGTGATAAATTTACTTATAAACATATTTTCCCCAAGTAGACATTGTTGGATCGAGAGAAACGATAGAGTGGGGGTGAATATCGTAAATCATTTTCGGATTAAAAATAAGAGCATACGCAGCGGAAAATTAAATCACAACACAAAGACGCAAGCAGTTTTACTTGGTTCGGAGTCGCGGTCGACTCCTACTCCAAGGCCCACGGTCGTTGACCGTTTACTGCGGGCAATTCTATATGTGTGCAAAACCAGTTTACAAGATGTATTACAAGAAATGGTGCAGTAAACTTGAAGTAGCTCCTCGTTACCGACGTCCGGTGTAGATTCTATTTTCGGAGCGGAGGGACGTCGTCGGCGCTTGTATCTCGAGTCAGGAGGTTTCCGGAGCAGAGCGCAGGAGCAGAAGAGCGTGAATGCGTTGGAAAAATTGATTGTTGGAAACCTTGGGGTCGAGGGCCTTTTTATAGCCCCTGGGGGCGCCCGGAACGTCGGGGGCGCCCCCCCCCCCACGTGTCAGCTGATCCGAGTTTCTCTCGGTCAGTTCTGATCCCTTCAAACTCGGGATCAGGCTTTGACGGGGGCGCCCGGGTTGACCGGGTCAACTCTTATCCGTTGGCTTCGCTGGCTTCCGCTTCGTTAGCTTGAACTGGGGGCGCCCGGACCATCCGAGGCGCCCGGGAGCATAGGGGGCGCCCGGGAGCACGGGGGTGCCCCGCCCATGAGCTGTCGAAGCACTTCTTTTGCTTCATCTGTTTTGTATTCACCTTGGGGGCGCCCGGGAGCTCGGGGGCGCCCCGCCCATGAACTGTCGAAGCACTTCTTTTGCTTCATTTGTTTTGTATTCACCTTGGGGGCGCCCGGGACACTCCGGGCGCCCTACTCAGCTACTGCCTCACTCCTTTGAGGCTCTCTGAGCTGTAGACACTCGTTCCTTCAGTCCTGCATCCAGGGTTAGTCCAAAACAACATAAAGCAATAATATGTTAGTTTTATACAGCCGTAGCTGTCTTGGTTCTGACTTTGGGTCTCCCAAATGGAGCCCTAGGTCGAACCGACGCCTACTGTTCCCTCGACGGGGAACGCGTCCTCACCTACTCCTCTCGGGAGAATTTACCTGATGCCAACCGGCTCCTCCGGTTGGACTTTTGCCCAGCAGTCCTTCGCCAGGTGCCTAGCTGTCCTTCGCCAGGTCTTCAGTACCAAGTTGTCCTTCGCCTGGTGCCTAGCAGTCCTTCGCTAGGTCTTTATATCCTGGCATTCCTTCGCCAGGTGCCTAGCAGTCCTTCGCTAGGGCTTTGTATCCTGGCATTCCTTCGCCAGGTGCCTGGCAGACCTTCGCTAGGACTCTTCTTGCATACTTGAGTAACATGTTAGATAAACATTATACCTTAACTTTTGAACCCTTTTGTCATTATCAAAACACAGGTTCGACTTGGGTGCTTTCTGCACCAACAATCTTCCCCTTTTTGATTTATGGCAACCCTGGTTCAAAAAGTTAAGTTAATAATAAAAATGAAATTTTGTTTCCTCCCCCTGGAAGGAATCTCCCCCTAGATTTTTCAAAAGTTCGTGGGGTTTTTTACTAAAGTTGGATTTACTTAGAATAATTTTCAGCAGAACCTTTAAAGATATTTTCCAAAATAATTTTCGTTGTGCACTTTGGAAAGTTTATATTTATAGGAAACCTACTTAGACAGCTTATGTTAGGAAAATTTTGAAAACTTAAGTACTTAGTGAAATTTTGAAAACTTACATTTTAAGTACTTAGGAAAATTTTGAAAACTTTAGTTTTAAGTACTTAGTAAAATTTCAAAAACTTCAGTTTTAAGTACTTAGTAAAATTTTAAAAACTTCAGTTTTAAATACTTAGAAAGTTTTTGAAAACTTGAGTTTAAAGTACTTAGAAAGTTTTTGAAAAGTACTTGAATTTAAAGTACTTTTTGAATAAAGGATAGAGTTTGATTTTGGATTTAGAGAAAATGTTATACTCTCTCCTTTCCTATCTCTCCCCCTTTGCCATATATCAAAAGCAAAGAAATATAGTAGAAAAAGGACAATTAAATTGCATAAAAGCAAATAAATTGCATAATTTGCTGTACTGAATCAATTCAGGATATGAACTAAACCAAATCACTTTCAATTATCTCTTTTAGGGTCCTGTCTAACCCAATTAGCTACTTACTAACTGTGATAAACAGTAGTTTTCACTAGGGTTATGTTAAGTGTTCTGTTCAAGTTAGATTTTCTAAACTTGACACTTAACTTGATTACTGTGTAAGTTGTATTTAGTGCCCCAATTACTGTAGATGCACTGACTTAAAGCATCTTGAATTAAGGCAAAGACCTAAGCATCTCAACCCATTCTAGGTTATCAATCAAAAGTACCCTAAGGTGCTTGTGAGATGCTGGCTTCTAGATCTATAGGTGCATACAGTTCTAGGGTTAGGGCCTAGGCTAAGTCCATTTACGAAAAAGCCCTAGTTATGAAGGGGGTAGTTTTTAGAATAAAACTAAGTCAAAAAATTTATTTTTAAAACTTTTAAAAACTTAGTAAAATCTGATTTTGAAAGCTTTTTTTTTAACTACTTTAAAAACTGATTTTGAAATGAGTAAAGTAGTAAGAAAACCAAGAGTAGACTTAACCTATTCTACCAAACATAATCCTAACTACCTTCTTAGTGAGCTGAACTCAGACTCAAGTAGGGGTTTGGTGAATATGTCAGCTAAGTTAGATTTAGAGTCTACATGCTTAAGGACTATCTCACCACTGGCTATATGATTTCTTACAAAGTGGTGTTTAACTTCTATGTGTTTGGTTCTGGAATGTTGGATTGGGTTCTTAGTTAAATTAATTGAGCTTATATTGTCAATGAATACCTGAGTTTGGGTGTAGTTAAGCTGGAAGTCCTTAAGAGTGTGCATCATCCATAAAAGTTGTGCTACACATTCTCCTAAGGCATTGGTTGGCTAGGTTGAATTCGTTGAGCATAGCCCTAACGGCTTCCTGTAGTGTTCTATTTCTTCTTTCGACTATCCCATTTTGTTGGGGGGTTCTAGGACATGAAAATTCATGTATATACCCATTTACCTTACAGAATTCCTCGAATCGTTGATTTTCAAACTCTCCCCCGTGGTCACTCCTAAGTCTTTTGATTTTAGTATCGTTTTGATTTTCAATTAACTTACAGAATTCATTAAATAGGTTTAGGGTTTCATCTTTGGTTTTTAGAAACCTAACCCAGGTAAACCTAGAGTAATCATCAACTATTACTAAGCAGTATTGGTTCCCTCTTAGTGACTTGGCTCCATGTGAATCAAATAGGTCAAGGTGCAAGAGCTCAAGTGTGGTTTGAGTTAGATCAGATTGAATTAGTTTGTGATTAGACCTGGTTTGTTTGCCTTAATTACTTGATTCACATATTAAGTTTTCATGATTTTTAATTTTGGGAATACCTTTAATTAGGACAAGTTGGGTGATTTTTGAAATAATTCTTAGGTTAATGTGACGTAGTCTCCTATGCCAGAGGTTTGATTGTTCTAACTGAGTTAACATGCATTTAGGTACTAGGGGAAGGTTTATAGTGTAAACATTATTTTTTCTAGTGCCCTTAAGCATGATTTCTGAGTCTTGTAAGTTTCTAATCAGGCAGTTAGAATTGTTGAAGGTAACTATATAACCAGAATCACATAACTGACTTATGCTAAGTAGGTTAAATTTGAAATTTTCAATCAAAAGGACTTTCTTAATAACAAAGTTAGATTTAAGTTCAATATTACCTGACCCAATTACCATAAGTGTAGCATTGTTGCCAAATGTCACTGAGCCTAGGTTCTTGAACTTGAGTTTGGTGAATTTCAATTTGTCTTTAGTCATGTGTCTGGAGCAACCGCTATCCAACATCCATTGGTCCAAATCTTTATGTTCCTACACATAAAGAGTTTTGTTGATTGGGATCCAATTAGAGTCAGGAATAGCCTAAATTGATTTTCACAGCCTAGTCTGTCTCACCCAAATCTAGGGTTTTCAATCACGTTAGCCTTATAGGTTTTGTGAGACAGGTTTTGCTAAAAGAAATTTTTTAAGAAAAATATGATTTATTTTGAAAAACTTAAATTAATTTTTGAAAGCATTTGAATTTATTTTGAAAAGAATATCTACAACTAACTGAAGGTTTGTGTTAGATTCGAATTTGGCAGAGACTAGTTTGAATTTGAATTTCAAAGATTTGCTTCCAGGTCTTGGCGAGGCACTAGGCCTTCTTTGGCCGTAGCCTTATTGGATCATCAATCCTTTCCTTGACAAAGCCTTTCAGTGAAATTTTATTTTCAAAATTAATCTTTGAAAAATTCTGGTCTAACTAGTTTAGGTCTTGGATCGGTAGCTTCGGCTAGTTTCACCAGTCTAAAGAGACCAAGTAGAGAATACTTGACCTTATTAGAATTGGTTTCCCTAATGTACTATCATCTCACCTCCACCCAATACTAAGTTGTCAAATTTCAGTTAAGTTAGTTCAGTCTTTAAACTAATCATTCCTAAATCTAAGCATGGTAAATTGCGGGAATTAAGTAGACAATCAAACAAGCAAATTGAAAGAAACAATTTTATCTAACAATAAATATTGTTTTCAATTTGGCTCCCCCTGGACTAAAGCCACGATAATGGTTTGGTAAGATGTGAATCTTGTCCTTGGGGATCCAGTATTGATTGATCCAGTTTGTTTGTTCAGGCATAGTTTGGGTACCCATGCATGAACTTTATTTCTGGACTGATTCAGTACAGCAAAGTAGGATCTTTGTCTAGATTTGGTTCTATAGCCTAGTCCGGATCGATTTAGAACCGACTTCTGTTTTCCAAGAATCATGTCAAGACCCTTGGAACCAGAAGTGAATCGTTCTAAAGCTGATCTAAGGTCCTTAACCTGAGTTTTCAGGGAGGAGTTCTCTTTCTCAAGTTTTTCAACTTGAGTAGAGGTTCCTTCTTGAACCTTCTCAGTTAAGGGTCTAGAGTCAGCTCCCTCTTTCAGGAGTTTTGTTGGTGCAGAATGCACCTATGTCAAACCTGTGTTTTGATAATGGCAACATAGGTCAAAAGTTAAGTCTTACTTGTTTTCTAACAAGTTACTCTAGTGTGCAGGAAAAGCCCTAGCGAAGGACTGCTAGGCACTGGTGAAGGAATGTCAGGGTAAAAAGACCTAGCGAAGGACTGCTAGGCACTGGCGAAGGAATGCCAGGGTCAAAAGACCTAGCGAAGGGCTGCTAGGCACCAGACGAAGGATAGTCTAGGATTGAAGCCCTAGCGAAGGAATGCTAGGCACCGAGCGAAGGGCTGCTCGACATCCAAGACCTGACAAAGGACCGTCAGGCAAAAGTCCAACCAGAGGAACGGTTGGCATCAGGTAAATTCTCCCGAGAGGAGTAGGTGAGGACGCGTTCCCCGTCGAGGGAACAGTAGGCGTCGGTTCGACCTAGGGCTCCATTTTGGAGACCAAAGTCAGAACCAAGACAGCTAAGGCTGTATAAATTAATGCTTTATTTTGTTTTCGGACTAACCCTGGATGCAGGACCAAAGGAACGTGTGTCTGCAGCTCAGAGAGCCTCAAAGGAGTGAGGCAGCAGCTGAGTAGGGCGCCCTGAGTGTCTAGGGCGCCTCCAAGGTGAACAAGAAACAAGTAAGTCAAAAAGGAGTTCGGCTAACCACTGGCCGAGGCGCCCTCTGCATCCAGGGCGCCCTCAGTAGCCAGGGCGCCTTCAGGTGCCAAGGCGCTTCGCGCCTATGCCAGCGAGGCCGATCAACTCTATCCAGCCGAGAAGACCGCGTCAACTAAGGCGCCCTCAGCGACCAGGGCACCCCAGAGGTCAAACCTCATCCCTATTCAGGTGGGATAAAGCTTGACCGAGCGAAGGGCGGATCGGCTGACACGTGGCAGGGCGCCCCCGACGTCCAGGGCGCCCTAGGTGCTATAAATAGCACCCCTCGACCCCAAGCTTCACAATCACTTCGACACAACGCTTCTACGCTCTTCCGATCTCGCGCCTTGCTCCGGAAACCTCCCAACTCGAGCCGACGACGTCCCGCTGCTCCGAAAAAGTCAACCTTCATCGGACGTCGGTAAAAAGAAGAGCTTTCTTTTCATTAAAGTTTACTATACCGTATTTGTAAATCAATATTTGTAAACTTTCTTTGCGCCTATATAGAATTGCCCAAAGTAAACGGTCAACGACCGTGGGCCTTGGAGTAGGAGTCGACACAGGCTCCGAACCAAGTAAAAACGACTGCGTCTCTGTGTTATTTTTATTTCCGCTGTGCACTTGCTCTTAATTTTCCGAAAAAGAACGAATTCCGATATTCACCCCCCCTCTATCGGTGTTCTCGATCCAACAAGTGGTATCAGAGCGGGGAAGTTCAAACCTGGTGCAACCACCAGTTTGAAATTTTTTTTCGGATTTTTTTTAATTTTTCGTTAAAATATTTCGTTCGATTTTTTTTTGTTAAGCGAGGTTGGTGCAACACCCCTCGTTATTTAATTTATCCAACACTACTAATCCAAGACCTAGTCTTGGAGAATTCGTTTTTGTTTTGTTAGTTTTCTGTTTCAAATGGCCATGCAAGAGGGGTTTAGCACCGCCAGACCTCCACTCTTTAGTGGAGAAGACTTTTCCTATTGGAAAAGCCGTATGGAGGTCCACCTGAAAACTCAGGTGGACATGTGGATTATCATCCAGTCCGGACTGGAGATACCCAAGAATGCTGATGGACTTCCTCAAAGCTACTCCGAATGGGACAACTCCCTAAAACGCAAGATAGAAGCCGACGCAAAAGCTACTCAAACTCTTCAATGCGGATTGACGAAAGAAGAGCTGAATCGCGTGGGCCCCTTCAACAGTGCGAAGGAGCTCTGGGCAAAATTGATCGAGCTGCACGAAGGAACGTCAGATACCAGGATCAGCAAAAGGGATCTGCTCCTGAACAAGTTGTACACCATCAAGATGGCCGACAACGAATCAGCAGCCCAGCTCCACGCACGAATCCAAGAGTTGATGAACGGTCTCCACACAATAGGTCACAAGGTTGAAAACCGTGACTTAATAAGGTATGCCTTAAACGCTTTCCCTAGAAACACCTTGTGGGCATCTATGGTAGATGCATACAAGGTCTCTAGGGATCTTTCAAAAATAAAATTAGACGAGTTGTTTTCCGAACTTGAACTGCACGAACAAACTAACACCAATGTGGTCGAGAAAGGTATTGCTTTTCTTGCAGGCAAGACTGGAAGGACAACAAAGAAGAAGTCTGAACCTGAACCCGAGTCTAACTCAGACTCAGATTCAGAAGAAGAAGAAGGAGAACAAACTAAGCTGGTCCGACTCGCTCGAAGCTACTACAAGGAGCTGAAGAACCGAACCAACAAACGGAAAACCGGCCGAAGAAAGGACGAACCAGCTGAACCCACAAATAAGCCCAATGTAACCTGCTACGAGTGCAAGAAAAAGGGCCACTACAAGTCAGAGTGCCCTAACCTAAAGGAGACTAAAAAGATGAGAAGAAAGAAGGCGCTGCAAGCAACCTGGGACGAATCTTCCTCAGAAGAAGAAGAAGAGGCACCCCAGTCCAACCTCCTAGCTCTGACCGCCTCAGATAAAGTTGAGACTGAGTCAGAAACAGAACAAGAGGACGGCGAGCTGACCTTCACAGAAGACGGAGAAATTAAGGTAATCGGTTTTAATAGATGTCAGTTAATTGAATTAATTTCGTTTCTTTCTCGAGATTTGGCAAAAGCCAAACTCCGAGTCGAATCCCTCCGACAGGAAGTAAAACTCCTGAAAGAGGGAGCTGACTCTAAACCCTTAACCGAGAAGGTTCAGGAAGGAACTCCTACTCAAGTTGAAAAACTTGATAAGGAGAACTCCTCCCTGAAAACTCAGGTTAAGGATCTTAGATCAGCATTAGAACGATTTACATCTGGTTCCAAGGGTCTTGACATGATCCTTGGAAAACAGAAATCAGTTCTAAATCGATCCGGATTGGGCTATAGAACCAAATCTCGGCAAAGATCATACTTTGCTGTACTGAATCAGTCCAGAGGTAAAATTCAGGCATGGGTACCTAAACTATACCTGAACAAACCGACTGGATCAAATCAGTATTGGATCCCCAAGGACAAGATTCACATCTTGCCCAACCATCACCGTGGCTTTAGTCCAGGGGGAGCCAAACTGAAAACTATTTTCATTATTAGATAAACTTGTTATTCTTGATTTAAATTGCTTGATTGATTGGTTATTTAATTTCTGCAATATACCATGCTTAGACTTAGGCTAGCTTAAGGACTAAACAAACTTAGCTGAAATTTGACAACATAGTATTGGGTGGAGGTGAGATGATAGTACGTTAGGGAAGCCAATTTGGCGGAACTAGCCGAAGCTACCGATCCAAGACCCAAACTAGTTAGACCAGAAATTTTTCAAAGAATTTTTGAAAATGAAATTTCATTAAAAGGCTTTGTCAAGGAAAGGGTGGATGATCCCATAAGGCTACGGCCAAAGAAGGCCTTGTGCCTCGCCAAGACCTGGAAGCCAATTTTTGAAATTCAAATTCAAATTATTTTTTGTCAAATTCGAATCTAACACAAAATTTCAGTTATTTATAGATTTGAACATCACTTCAAAAATTTCAAAATTAATTAAGTTTTCAAAATTTAATTGTTTTCAAAATTAATCAAAATTTTCAAAATAACATTAAAACCTGTCTCACAAAACCCATAAGGCTAACGTGATTGAAAACTCTAGATTGGGTGAGACAGTAAAATTAAAACTCAATTATGATTCCTTTAATACATGTGTTGTAGTTAAATCCTAATCTTAACCCATGATCAAAATAGTCAAACTATGGTCAAAGAAGTCAAACTACAGTCAAAGCAGTCAAACCTCGGACAATGTAGACAAACCTTGGTCAAAACACTTAAATTAGGTCAAATCCGGTCAAAATCAATCCTTTAGGGACAAAACAGCCCATAGGGCGCCCAATTGCTTTAGGGCGCCCCGAGGGTGGTCAAAAGCTGCCAAAAGGCAGCTACAGAAGCACGGAAGGCGCCCTCGTCATGAAGGGCGCCCTCCCACAGGCCTGTAATCACAGAAAGCTGCCAAAAGGCAGCGGCAGGCCCGGTCAAGGCGCCCTCGTCAGGCAGGGCGCCTACCCACAGTCCTTCAACGGCAGAAAGCTGCCAAAAGCGACGTGCAGGCCTGGGCGGGGCGCCCTCCCCATGCAGGGCGCCCTCAACAGACAGGGCGCCCTCCCGATAAAGGGCGCCCAAATCTGCCTATAAAAGGGATCCCATTCCCCTTCTCCTCTTCACACCCAAACCACTCCTTCTCCTCAACTCTCTATCTTCCAAGAGATCTAGCAACACTCTCAAGCTCTCATCCTCAACGATGCCTCCCCGAGCAACCCGGTATAAATTTTAATTAAGTTAATTTCTTTTTAAGTTTTTCATTAAATGCATACTTTCTTTAAGTGTACATTCTTTCTCTTAGAAGACGCCGACCAAACCAGGCAGAACCCGGTACCCAACCTAGTCCTGACCCTAGGTTTCCAAATTTAGACTTATGTAATAAGTTCGCTCGCACCACCTATAAACCTATCAAAACAAGTTACTTGAACAGACAATTTTTCACTCAATCCTGTCCATTAGCAATGAACGCCATAAACTTCTACCAACTCGACAATCTTGTATTCTGCACTCACCCGATCAATACTTCCTTATGTGCAGAATTTTACAATAACATAATTAGACAGGATAATCTCATGTTCTCCACCACTGTTCAAGGAATCCCCCTAACTATCACACCAACTTTACTCAACCGATTTCTAGGACTACGACTCTCGCAGTCCACCTTCTGTTGTTACCCTCCTAGGGAGCTTCCCTTTGATGCTCCCTACTCTGAGATCACCTTAGATACATTGCACTCATATTTCTTTAGGCGACCCGTGGCCAGACGATTTCAGTCTGTCGAATTAGATGTACAGGACTACGCTCTATATAGGGTCATAGTCCGATGTATCCTACCATTATCCACCAGGGACGTCACCACTATGCGACCATTCCACGCCTTTCTTCTGTACGCCATGATTCACCAGCTTGACATCGATATAGGACTTCACATTTTTCAGACTATCCTACACGCCTCCAGTGTTACCACACAAGGGCAGGTACGCACACCTTACTGCCACATCATCACGTCCATATTACATCACCACGGTAGAAACATTACCGAGGGAGAGATGGCCGCCTTGACTGATTACGATGAAATAGGCTATAGAAACTTTGCCCTAGCTGGTATAGAGGTGTCCGGTACCGGGGTCCTGTCCTGGAGACGTCAGAGAGCAGCTCCCCCGATTGATTCAGACGAGGAGGTTGAGGTCGACATTGGGGATCTGGCGGCAGCAGCCCGAGCACACATCGACGAGCCCGCTCCACCGACACTCTACCAGAGAGTGACACACTTAGAGACACAGGTTCAGAGTCTCCGAGAGGAGGTCGAAGCCTACCACATAGAGCAGATGGACGCCCGTCGTGCCGATCGAGAAGTGGATGATGCACACTTCGCTGAGATGATGGCACGATTCGATTCATGGCATTCTGGTCCTTCCGGTCCCTCATTCTAGATTCACTTAGTATTGTACCAGTACCTATTTGACTGCCCCTACTCAGTAGGGTTGACTTGTGTTTGACTATATGACTGTGTTGACTATTCTATATTGACTATCTTATGGTTTCTTGTCTATTCAGCAGTTAGGATTGTGCTCGGTAGAATAGATTAATTTTTTTTTGAGTTAAATTTTTTTTCTAAAAATAGAATTTGAAAAACTGCTTTACTTAATTTCAAAATCAGTTTTCATTTTCGACTTAGTTTTATTTTTTTAAAAAAACTACCCCCTTACAAAACTAAGGCTTTTTCGAAAATGGACTTAGCCTAGGCCCTAACCCTAGAACTGCATGCACCTATAGACTTAGAAGCCAGCATCTCACAAACACCTTAGGATACTTTTGAATGATAACCTAGAAAGGGTTGAGATGCTTAGGTCTTTGCCTTAATTCAAGATGCTTTAAGTCAGTGCATCTGCAGTAATTGGGGCACTAAATACAACTTGCATAGCAATCAAGTTAAGTGTCAAGCTTAGAAAATCTAACTTGAACAGAAGCACTTAACTTGACTAACCCTAGCAAAAACTGCTGTTTCTAACAGTTAGTAAGTAGCTAATTGGGTTAGACAGGTCCCTACAGAGAAAATTGACTGAGGTAATTTATGTCTAAATTAGAAATTGATTCAGTACAGCAAAATCTTACTTATTTCTTTTATGCAATCTTATTTTTGCTATACTTATCTGTTTTGATATATGGCAAAGGGGGAGAGATAGAAAAAGAGAGAGTAAATTTTTTTCATTATTCAAAAAGTTTTAATTCTACTCATTCAAAAAGTTTGAAAAACAATCTTTTACTTAAGCTATTCTTAAAGCTTTCAAAATTTTTAGCTTTCAAAATTTTTATTTTATTTAAAGCTTTCAAAATTTTATTTAAAGCTTTCAAAATTTTTACTTAAAGCTTTCAAAATTTTATTTAAAGCTTTCAAAATTTTTACTTAAAGCTTTCAAAATTTTACTTAAAGCTTTCAAAATTTTTACTCAAGCTTTCAAAATTTTGCCAAGTACTTTAACTTTTCAAATTTTTTTAAGCATGTCAAAATTTTTAGAAGTACTTTAAAGCTTAAGTTTGTCAAAACTGTACAATGTAACAAAGTACTTAGGTTTTTCAAAGTTATTAAGTACTTAAAGTTTTCCAAATGCACTTCATTAAGTACTTAAAGTTTTCCGAATATACGTTATTAAGCACGTAAGTTTTCAAAATCTACTAAGGTATTTCAAAGCCTACAAAGTACTTGAGCTAACACTTTCAAATTTGTTAAGTACTCTAATCATGCTTGTAAAGTTATTGAAAGATTTCTAAGTACCTAAAACTCAAGTTTTTTTAACCCCACGAATTTTTGAAAAATCTAGGGGGAGATTCCTTCCAGGGGAGGGAACAAAATTAACCTTTTTCATGTTTGATTAAACTTAACTTTTTGAACTAGGGTTGCCATAAATCAAAAAGGGGGAGATTGTTGGTGCAGAATGCACCTAAGTCAAACCTGTGTTTTGATAATGGCAACATAGGTCAAAAGTTAAGTCTTACTTGTTTTCTAACAAGTTACTCTAGTGTGCAGGAAAAGCCCTAGCGAAGGACTGCTAGGCACTGGCGAAGGAATGCCAGGGTAAAAAGACCTAGCGAAGGACTGCTAGGCACTGGCGAAGGAATGCCAGGGTCAAAAGACCTAGCGAAGGGCTGCTAGGCGCCAGACGAAGGATAGCCTGGGATTGAAGCCCTAGCGAAGGAATGCTAGGCACCGAGCGAAGGGCTGCTCGGCATCCAAGACCTGACAAAGGACCGTCAGGCAAAAGTCCAACCAGAGGAACGGTTGGCATCAGGTAAATTCTCCCGAGAGGAGTAGGTGAGGACGCGTTCCCCGTCGAGGGAACAGTAGGCGTCGGTTCGACCTAGGGCTCCATTTTGGAGACCAAAGTCAGAACCAAGACAGCTAAGGCTGTATAAATTAATGCTTTATTTTGTTTTCGGACTAACCCTGGATGCAGGACCAAAGGAACGTGTGTCTGCAGCTCAGAGAGCCTCAAAGGAGTGAGGCAGCAGCTGAGTAGGGCGCCCTGAGTGTCTAGGGCGCCTCCAAGGTGAACAAGAAACAAGTAAGGCAAAAAGGAGTTCGGCTAACCACTGGCCGAGGCGCCCTCTGCATCCAGGGCGCCCTCAGCAGCCAGGGCGCCCTGAGCGCCCAGGGCGCCCTCAGGTGCCAAGGCGCTTCGCGCCTAAGCCAGCGAGGCCGATCAACTCTATCCATCCGAGAAGACCGCGTCAACCAAGGCACCCTCAGCGACCAGGGCGCCCCAGAGGTCAAACCTCATCCCTATTTAGGTGGGATAAAGCTTGACCGAGCGAAGTGCGGATCGGCTGACACGTGGCAGGGCGCCCCCGACGTCCAGGGCGCCCTAGGTGCTATAAATAGCACCCCTCGACCCCAAGCTTCAACAATCACTTCGACACAACGCTTCTACGCTCTTCCGCTCTCGCGCCTTGCTCCGGAAACCTCCCAACTCGAGCCGACGACGTCCCGCTGCTCCGAAAAAGTCAACCTTCATCGGACGTCGGTAAAAAGAAGAGCTTTCTTTTCATTAAAGTTTACTATACCGTATTTGTAAATCAATATTTGTAAACTTTCTTTGCGCCTATATAGAATTGCCCAAAGTAAACGGTCAACGACCGTGGGCCTTGGAGTAGGAGTCGACACAGGCTCCGAACCAAGTAAAAACGACTGCGTCTCTGTGTTATTTTTATTTCCGCTGTGCACTTGCTCTTAATTTTCCGAAAAAGAACGAATTCCGATATTCACCCCCCCCCTCTATCGGTGTTCTCGATCCAACA